>JNEK01002876.1:0-30891 GCA_000697295.1 Mucor indicus B7402
TGCATAAATTTTTAGAAGAATCGGGAAAAACAACGTCCAATGCCTTTATGAGAGCCATACATTTGTCGGTGACAAAAACTGGTGCTTCATTTGAAGAGCATACGCCAAGATCTTTAAGGCATTGCAAAAACCATTTGTAAGACGGCATACTCTCTTGGGAAACAAAAGCGTATGCAACAGGAAAAGTCTTTAGCTGCATGTTCTTGCCTAAAATGTTATGCACGCCGTAAACAGATACAAGAGGCATTTCCAGTCTACTTGTTTTATAAGTAGCATCAATGATAAAAACTTGGCCGAGTTTTTTTGCATTATTAACCATTGATTCATTGGCAAAAAAAATATCTTTCAACATAAGTGGATCACCATCTTTAGTCTGCGAAACTTGATAACGAACGGTATATCCAGCATTTTTCATCTTATCAACAAGGACTCTAGCATCATCAATCCTGCTATTCGGCTTAATGTTTCCTTTGAGACTGTTTACCAAATTTGCCATGTCTTGATATTCAAACACAGGTAATCCATTAAATGTACTGATGTTTTTCCTGATTTCCGGAATTGAGGTTCTATTCTCGACCATTTTCACGACATTTTTGACATCATCCTGCGTAAAAAGACGCTTTTTGCCTTCTGGAGTGATGCTATTGTACTTCTGAGTGCATGGGTGGTTGTGTGTATATTCCATACGATCACTGTTTTTTGGTTCAGTTAATGACCAGGAAAACAAGCCATTTTCTTCAATTTTTCTAAACCGAATGATAAAAGGACAATCAGTCTTATAAGATGAAGTTAGCCTTTTTGAACTTTCTTTGGTTGTTTTTGTGTCATAACGCGAAGAGAATTTGCATGTTAAGTATCGCGTTGTTTGGGTTGATTTCTTTTTTACTAAAATCATATGCTGTTTCTCGGCCCATTCAGTAACAAGATTAGTCGCATTATCTATATCTAAATAGGTCTCGTCATATTTTATGGGGAGATCAACCCATCCTTGAGGTTTTTTGAAATTATCCCTCATATAAAAAGGCTTCTTAACCTTTTTAAAAGCTCTCAAAGATTTTTTGTCCAGCTTGAAACGAACAGGTTCCTGAAAATCATCATCAATATCCGTCATAATCGACAAATTTCAATTTTTGAACAATATATGATAATTATAAAATGGAAAATATAGAAAAAGGAAAAAACGCAATTAGCACTGCTATATGACTCATTTTTAAGCAAATATTAAAACACAGTGGTAAAGATATAGCCATTGAGTTACGGATGACAAGTACTTCTTTGAAGATCAGATTCAAAAACGGTCGTTTTGGGAATTTTGCTTGCGATGGATTTTTTTGAAAAATGCATTTTTTTTGTTTGCAGATTTTTGCTCAAAAAATTTTTTCATATCGTGGGTACAGGTTGCGATGCGATTCCGAAAAAGGCAATTTTACTTGCGACGTTTAATGCCTCTCTTACAGGATGCCATCTTGAAATTCAGCATTTCATCATACAAAGATAATAAAAAAATAGGCAATTGTTACTCATAAGAAACAGTTGCATAGGTTACGCAGCTATTGTAAACCTCCATATACCCTCTAAGGTTTCAATTTCCATATAGTTACTTCGCTCTTAGCATCACTCATATAGTATAATAGAAAGTCAAGGGTTAAATTGGATAGTCAAAGATAGGTTGACATAGCAACCTTTTGTCTTGAATCCTTGGAAGTAAATAATCCGCCTCTTTTTTTTTTCATACTTAAAACAAATACGGGGCCTAAAGCTGGTGTTATTTATTATAATCCAAAGTTCCAGCATGTCCATACTGTGTAAGGCTGCATCACATGATGGTTAATATCAGTGGAGCTTGCCCTACAGCTGAAATAAGTGGATTAGTGATGGAACTTTAACCGAAGTTGCCTCAATTGCTAAAGGATATTGAATGAATAAATTTCTTGGGCTGATCCGTCCGATGCCAATTTTTTTGTATTTGCAAAGAGTTGTCTTCTTGAATGATGGAGACTTGCGCAGAATGTATAAAATAAGAGTAAAAGGAAAAGAGCAATAATAAATGCTGTTGCTAATTATAAATAATAAAAGAGAATGTTGTCAAATTGTGGTCTTTTTTATGTTTCTTTGTTGTTTGACAGCTGATATATTACAGTGAGAAATAGGGTTCATTATCTCAAGAGTCAGATATACAAAGAACACACATACTGTTCAACAGAAATACACGTTTAATGAACTTGTGCATTTAGCAAAATCAACAAAGTCTGAGGTTGTTGGCCCTACTTCCAGAGGAAGCTCTTTGTCAATTCTTGTGCTGGGAGTTGCTAAGCCATCGAACACTTTCGTCTCCACCAGCCAGCTATTTTACGCTATCTGAATCTCTTAAAGTTGTTAAACAAACGTTTTGTACCCAGCGTTGTTTGATGGTAAAGAACTTGGTAAAGCATGTTTTCTTATTCTGAATCTTTCATAGTGACTGTCAACAGTGTGTTATTTCGACATAAATCTACTGATAAATAACTGAAATGCATAGTAAAAGACAAGAACGAAATGAGTCTCTGTAAATCCTTTATAAAAGTGAATGGGGAGAAAAAAAAATACACAGCTGCCAAAATTCACTCTAATGCTAATTATAAGAGCGATCAAATTTTAACAGCAGCTGGTTGCAGAACCAAATCTCAAGAAGGTTGGTATTTGAGATTTGAAAATCTTTCGCTATTTTTAATTTAGGAAAACCTTTGTATAGTGTGTTGACGTTAATGAAAATTCACTTTTTTTTTTTTCGCTCATCAAAAGCATGAAATCAAAGATAACATACTATATACAAATTCTCTTCTTTATTAAATTCTCCTTTATGTGCTGCTTTTCTCTTCAAGATCTGAGAATTTTCGCTTATTCGAAGACGACGATGCATCTCCTGCAATACGAGCTCGCAGTTCTTTGCCAATGTTTTGATAATACTTCTCCAACTTTTTACCTTGATCACTACCAATGGTACCAGGCGCATTGTAGGTAAAGCAGTTCTTAAACACCAAACGAATATCGCTGTCCAAAGCTTTCAGGCTCGTGTATTTACCACTTTCTAATCGTTCCCAAATTGTACGCAAGTCCATAGGGTTTTTGATGATTTGTCCATAATCCGGAAGCGTATCTAAATCCACAGGTTCGTTAAACAAAGGAGCTGCATCGTGGAGCGTCAACTTGTTCACCACTTTGGAAGCAACACGCTTATCATCACCCTTCAAACAATCAGGATGAGCAAAGTCAGTCGACCAAATACGATTAAAGTATGTTTCTAAAGTCTGGCATTGTTTCACTACCCATGATTCGTGATCGTTGAATCCATAACAGTTCCAGAAAATTTGTCGCACGTCGCGCTCAAATTCCCAAATAGTTTTGTACTTGCCATCATTCAAGTTTTTACGGATAGCAGATAAGTCCATGGGTCGCTTGATTATATCGTAGTATTGAGGAATGCCAAGAGCAACAGCGTCAACAGGCTCGTAGAAAGGTGGGGCAGCTTGATGAGCCCATATCTTTTTCAATATACGTTCACAACGCTTCTTGTTGCTTTCAGTCATTTCAGGATTCACAGGCGCTGGTTTAGGCTTTGGCACATCGTTACTTTGAGATGGTTCTGGTGCCTTTAGTTGAGGTTTGGATATCACAATATTTGTGGCAGTAGGAGGCGTTGAAGTGCTTGCAGCAACTGGAGACTTTGTAACAAGATTAGGTGATGACAGAGGCTTACCGCTTAAAACTGGAGTCTTAACAATAGGACTAGGTGAAGAAATTTGTTTTTCAGCTGGCACTGGGGGTTTTGCGACAACATTAGGTGATGATATACGTCTTTCAGTTGGTTTTTTATCCATTGAGCTACGTCTGCTTCCAAAGTATTTTCTCCATTGTCTATTGTACAACTCTTCTAGCTGCTTTGCTTCGTTGTAGACATATGTATCAGGTGGGTTGAAAGTATAACAATTTCTAAACACTAACTTGACGTCTTCATCGAATGTTTGGATGTTGGTGTATTGGTTGCTGCGTAGTTTGTTTTCTATCGTTCCTAAATCCATAGGAGTCTTGATAATCTTGAAATAATGTGGAACACCTTGTTTCACAGGATCCACAGGTCGAGAAAACTCGTACGCATGAGGACTTGTAATTAACTTGCGATGGATGATCTCCATCTTTTGTTTTTCAGTCAAGCGAGGTTTAGCAGGAATAGTGTTGCTAGTTTCAGAAGTAGGTAAAGAAAATTGGCTGTGGGGGGTTGTAAGTGTGTTTGAGCTAGACACAGGTTTAACGTAAGGTGTTTCGTCTACCTTATCAAGTCTTGGCATTTTAGGAGGCTTCACCTTAATCTTTTCTTGTTGTGGAGGCTTCAATCGGATAGTGGAAGTAGGTGTCTCAGCAACTTGAGTAGACATAGCCACGTCAACAACATGAGGTACTGGTGGCTTGACAGTTGGACTAGGCAGTGACGCTGGCTTCTCATGTGGCTTTTTGTCAACAGAAGAACGTCTAACATCAAAGTATTTCCGCCATTCTCTGGTATATGTTTCTTCCAACTGTTTTGCTTCTTGGTATACGTATGTGTTGGGTGGATTGAAAGTGTAACAATTTCTAAACACCAACTTGACATCATCATCAAACGCTTGTGCATTTGTGTAATAGTTATTTCGAAGTCTGCTTTTAATTGTTCCCAAGTCCATAGGAGTCTTGATAATCTTGAAATAGTGTGGAACGCCTTGTTTAATAGGATCCACAGGTCGAGAAAATTCGTATGCATGAGGACTTGTCATTGTCTTGTGAAGAATGATATCCATCTTTTCTTTCAAAGTTAGACGACTAGCAGGCTTTGTAGTATTAGTATTACTAATGCTACTGCTTGATTCAGGAGAAGGAGGAACAGTGTGATTGAAGTTTGCAGTATCGATACTGGGAATGGACTTCTTTCTCTCAACTTCAGGCGACCTTTCGACGGGGGAAGCAAATTTGACGGTAGGCACTGTAGTCGTCAGCTTTAATGTTGTAGGACCCTCGGAGACTTTAGACTTAGGTTTGGAAATATGCTTGGGTGCACTTGAAGGAATATCAGTTGGAGTAGGTAAAGGCTTGTTGGCAATATGAGGAGTTGTAGCTGGACTTTCAACAATGGTCATATTAAGGCTCTCGTCTTGTTGTTGTTTACCGCTTAAGGCTGCTATTTCCTTTTCAAGAAGCGCTTCAAGCGACATTCCTTCATTATATACATAGGTACCAGGACCATTATAGGCAAAGCAGTTGCTCAACATGAGGCGGACGTCATCTTCAAACTGGCTGAACTTTGTATATTCCTTTTGTTCCACCTTGCGTTTGATCTTCCCTAAATCCATAGGTTTTCTAAAAAAAACAACAAGTAAGACTAACTATTTTAGATAAAAGAATGTAGGGGAAAATCTTACTTGATAACAGTATAATAGCCTGGTGCTCCGTCCAGAATTTCATCCACTGGTTCAATAAATGGCAACGCAGAACGACTCTTGTTCAACTTATTGAAAACTCTTCTGCACTTCTTAAGCTCTTCAGCTGTAGCGCTATCTACCTTCTTATGCTTAGACTTGGGAGGTGGAGGTGGCGATGGCGTGCGAGGCTTCTCTGTTACTTCAATAAGTGCCTCTTCCACAACGTGAGGCTCGTCTATATCCATCATATCAGGCTCGTCAATAATAGTGGGTGACGATACTGTTTCTGGAGCAACTATTGTAACAGGCTTGTCTTCAATAGGAGGCTCTGCCTTTACATGAATAGTAGTAATCTTCTTGGGTTTCGAAGGTCCTATTATGAAACAGTTGTTAGAGCAAAGTGAAAAAAAAGGCATGCACAATGAATACTTACTGTCTTCAGGTTTTTCTTTGGGTTTGTTCAAACGAATAATAGAATGACCAGTAGGTGTTGCAGGTTCAGATTGATCTTCATTACCATCAGGGATCTAAAAAGACAAAAATCAACAAGCTATTTTTTAAAAAAAGAAACTTTGCTTTTACAGATGATAAGGTAGGCACACGAATAGTAACTTTGAGTCCCACATCGATTGGCTTGTACATGTATTCACAAAACTGAAGAAGGTATTTACGAATTGAGTGATCCAATTTCGCATTTTCAGGAGAGCTTATTGTAAAAGTTAATACATCAAAAGTCTTCTTCTTTTGTAAAATTACTTACTTTAATAAGGTCCACAAACTTTGTTGTAACTCGGTGTTGTTCTCGAATCGTTTACGTAAACTTTCAATGCATCCTTGGAATTCTTGTTGAGCTGTCTTTCTTGCAGGAATTTTTTCATCATCAATGACAACGCGTCCTTCCTCTTCAGCAAACTCTTCCACAAATTGATGGGATGCAGTGGATGCCTCTGAGTTTTGTTTTAATGCTAAGCCTAACCATGCTAACAATGAGCGAGCAACATGATGTGATACATAGACACATGGATCCTCCTTGATAACATCTAAAAGATATTGATTCAATACTTCATCAGAAAGCCCGCATAAAATGAAAAGACTATCGAATGCAGTCAATCGGACTTCCAGATAATTGCCGTATCGAGTATATTGCATGAACAAGGACACATTAGCAGGCATCAAACCCTTTAGCATAAGCTTCGTCATGGTTCGCAAACAAGTCACTGTAACAATGTTATGGTAGGTGGGAATAACATAGTCCAATGTACGGAATCGTTCGATTTCAGCCTTTGCCGCTGCATTCACTCGTTGACCTTCTGCATCGTCTAATGACAAAGCGTCAGGATGGTTTGGTGCTGGAATCAACGAGTCACCCAATGAAGAAACAAGCGACGCTACGTAATAACAATCAGAGAATTCATTTCCAATATTGTCATTGTATTTCAAAAGATCAAGCAAGAACTGACGAATACGAACGGGCGTCAGACCACGATCGTCACGAATTTGAGAGAACGCAACCACAGACGCTTTTTGAATAAAGTAATCGGGGAGGTTAGAGAAGTTGTTTGGTTTGGGAATACAGGTCACCATGGGTAAATTATCTGGGTCTGGATAAGATTGATTATGCACTGGGAAACAGTATTGCTTGGTGAACATTTTGTGAAGTTGAAGTAAACCGACCCAGTTCAAAGAGGGTATAGCACAGGCAGCTAAACCATAAGTTGCTTCCATACGGATTTTATAGAAACATTTAGGATCTAATACAGCACGCAACAAACTGGTAGACGTGGGTAAAGAAGGCATGTATTTTAATGCTTCAATAGCTTCATGTTGGGCGACAACGTCGCGATCTTTTGTTAACTGAGCAGCCCACATGTAATCAGGTTGTTTGAACTCGCATACACATAACCATTCAAATTCAGCATCTAATCGAATCCAATCAAACATGGCACTTGCTGCACCAGAAGTATCTTCTTCGTCTTGGCCCCATTCGATAATACCCCATTGAGACTTTTGTGCTGGGTCTTCAAAAGTAGGCATGCCAAGACCCAAGCTGGATATAATGCCCAACACCGTCGTGCCATCGCCACCTTCTTCGTTTTCCTGCTCTTCTTCAGCCACCGCAGCAGCAGCAGCAGCTTGTTTAGCCAGAAATCTTTTTGTATTTCTACGAATACGTTTATATTTGGTATTAAACTGCACTTCAAATTTTTGCTTGTCCGATTGAATATCAAGAATATGTTCATAAGGAGTACCATCAGCTTCGTGGATTCGCACAGTCAAGTTACCAGTAAATAGGGGTGACATCAGCTCAAGATAATTGGCAGCGTTTCCATCTACATTTTCATTAAAATCCTCGTCGCTAAGCAATGACACGTTGGTGTTTTCTTGTCGCATATAAATTTCAACCACCATCTTCTTACGATTGAAATGGAAAGAAAACGAAAACTTTGGACACCCGCTTCGGTAGATCCATTGTTCTGCAAACACCTTTGTATCAAATCCACTGACTTTCCTACAAAGTCTCAAAAAGTAGTGTGTGCTGATAGCGTTTTGAGCCAATTCACCGCTCATGGCTGAGACTAGAATTTTAGGCAGAACACGAGAAAGGCCCAATGTGCCTCCGCCCTTACACATTCGTTTGTCGAGCATATAAATGACGAGAGGTGCTTTCAGATCAATAAAGTCCAAATCATCAGGGTCTAATGGATAAGGCAATGCTGGATTATATACAGGTGGTCTATTAATATCTAACATGCAGCACAATTCCATATCCTATACAAAACAGACTCAGCCTCAAAAATGCAACGATGCGATTTTTCTTTTTACCTTCTTCAATCTAAGTCGGTATTCATTGTTCCCTAGATGTCTTTTGATAAACAAAGAACCCATTAAATTTGCCAAACCCCGAACAAGCCAAATATCAGGCCAGGATTTCTGGACAATGTAAATGCCAAACCATTGTCTTGCCAATGCTTGACTGAGGATTCGTCTTGTATTATAGATTTGATCTACAATGTCAGCTGGGTGTAATAGTCTTGAGCTGCAAATAGTTAAAGAAGCACTGGAGCCAGTATCTGACCATGCATCTTCCACAAAGACTAGTTTATAATCTGAAAATGGGTATGATCCATATTCTTGAGTGTAGAAATGCATAGCCTAAATACAATTGTCAATTATTTAAATTCTATTTTTTTTTAGCAGCCTCTCAACTTACATGCATCAAAAAACTACATGTTACACTTAATTCCTCCTCCAATCCCGGTAAAGCAAACGCATAGATATTTTGCATCATATTGATTTCTGCCATTAAACTCTGCTGCTGGTTTTCGTCTAAATCTGCGGCTGTCATGACTTCTTCTTGTAGTTGTGAAGGTGATAATTTAATCATTTCAAAAGGACCGATGGCGAATCCAATAAAAGGCGCTGATGTAGGTACAGATAAGCTGTAGTGAACTATTTTCTTTGTTGTATCGGTAGGGTGAATGACTTGTTCTACAACGTCGCCACTACATACAACCATCATCCCGTCTTCTTCGTCGAATGCACCTTCTCCGTCGTATTCTGGCACAAGTGCTCCATCAGCTTTACGAGGTACAATGAATTCCATGTCCCATGTGCATCGTTCTGATACTTTGTCGATACAAGGCACCCACGAACGTGTGGCACCTGGATTTGGTTGATGCACAGTATATACATGATTAGATCGGTATGGTGTAATTTCCTCATCTTTTTGAACAAAAATAATTCCATTTCGGGGATCCTCTAAAGTATATTCAATCCTTATAATAATTGAGTTGTAGATCGGTTCGGGCGGCTCTTCTGGAGCATTTGCTGTTGTTGGTGTTGTGATGGTGGGAGTAGGGAGTGAATTTTCTATGATATGTTAGAACTAAAATTCTTCATTGTCTTTAAATTTGTACCTGTTGGGAATTCGGAATTAAATGCTTTATTGGATTGTGATTCAGGTGCCTAATGAACAAAAGGAAGTCAGCATAAGGAGTTGACGAAAGTGTTGTTGTTTTCTACCTGAACTATACAGTCTATAGGTAGCTTAATCGAGAGTTCGCCTTCATCTGATTCTCTTAATGCGTTTAAATATCGACTTTTATAGACTTGATGATGAGCAATAGTTGTATTTGATCCCAAAGTCAGCTCAGCAACATTGTCGTTATATTCATATTCCACCAAGGTATCATTAACAAATACTTTCTCAATTTCTACATTAAAAAAGCATAATAAGTTTTCTGTATAGTCGTATTGTGTCAATATCAAAACATACTGCATTGACGACAGTTGACTCGAATGTTTGTAAGTTTGTTATTCAAAGGTTGGATTGTAAGTTCTGCTAAGCCCTATAATTTCGCGTTTTAAAGTATATGGTTAGATTTGTGTGCTATTAAAAAAGAGTTTTCCTCTTAATTCTCTTTACTTTTAAAAAGCATTGACTTGGATCTACTTCAACGACAAACCGTTCATGATTTGTATAAAAGGCAAAAACTAGAAATTAATTTACATTTTCCAAATATCAATCTATTTTTGAATACTTATAATGTAAACGCTTTTTTCAATGCGTCTCGCTGCATAACGATTTATAGTAGATTAAAGGATATAAGTTTGAAGAAAGTTATCGAAGCAAGAAAAAAAAAAAAATTAAAGAGGAAACTCTTTGTGAAAAAGTCACTCAGCTACTACGAACCATTTTGATTGGCTTATTTGGTTGCGTGACGTCACCATGAGTGGGTGAAAAATCAAAACCTACACAACTTCACAAAGCAATTTAACGCGTTGAATATCAGTGAAGATGTGCCAGTTATTGAGAGAACTGACTCCATAAATGAATAGCATTGTTTATTAAAAACAAAGGTAATTAAAGCATTGAACAGTGTATATCATTCCGCTAATTAATCAGTTCAAAAGCAGATGATATATGCGGTTACTGATACTTAACTCTGTTGACTCAATTCATGCATAAGCGACCAAAAATAAGGACCCATTGTTGTATACTCTCAAAGACGGCAATGAGCAGACATCAATAATTCTTGTTCATATGCTAGAGAATATACCAACTACCTAGTTCGCCAAGTTTGCAATGGAATTATTGTCCGCGAAAAAAAAAAAAAAAAAAAAGAGCTTAGGGCAATCATTTTTTTTTGTCTTTGATAAACCTCTTTTGATATATTGTGACACATGTCTTCATAGTGTAATTAACTTTTATTCTACCACACAAAAGACTTGATCAAACGAACAAATTAGAAAGCTTTCCTATTTTTTTTTCAATAACTGATTTGCAAGATTTAATACATCGAATACATGTTGCTTCCTCAAAAAGCTCACTTTTTTGATTTAATACGCGTTTGATTTTCTGTTAGCAGCACCACCTCTTTCCGACCCGAACTCCGTTACTTACATCATCATTTTGAAATTTTTCGCCAGGACGGTGCAAAAAAAACCCCCTCAATTAATATCCCCCACACGGATAAGGGTGTTGAGTGTTTTTTTTTTTTTTTTTTTTGAAGTCCTAAATCATATAAACATGTCCATTGCTCGTGCTGCTCTTCGTACTGTCTCCTTCAAGGTACATGCCTTTTTCTTCTTTAATATATACAACAAAACTCATTTTTTTTTTCTCTCTTCTCACTAGACTGCCACCCCCTCCATGGCCACTCGTAGCTTTTCTGCTGCTGCCGTTATGCAAAAGGGTAAAAGAAAAACTCGATCCAACCTGATCTCGATATGCATTACTAAACAGATTTATGTCAACAGATGTCATTCAAGAATTGTATCTTAAGGAATTAAAGGCATACAAGCCCACACCTATTGTAAGTCATTACACGAACAATAAGAAAGGAGAGAAAGAACAGTGATTAAATGTTTTTTTTTTTTTTAGACTGTCGATGAAAACTCTGTCAAGGACTTGAAGCTTCCTGCTGCTCCTGCTGTAAGTCATTTGAAATAGAAACAAAAAGAAAGATAGCTAATAACTGTATTCATTCAGGTCCCTGAAGTCGATGCCGATTTAACTCAACAATTGGCCGCTTATGATGCTGAACCTGAGGAAGCCACTCAATAAACCTTTTTAATATCCAGACGTTTCTTGATGTAGAAAATATAATAAAAATAAAAAAATTCAAAAATTGAAACCATTTTCTCGGCTTTTTTCTCTTTTTCTTATATAATGAAAAGTAAATACAAAGATGCTTTGATTATTATAGTATTGACACCTATCGTAACAATCTTATTAACCTTAGGGTGGTTTCAAAAAGCAATGCATCAACCACAAGATATACCTCCACCTACCTATCCTCCTGTTGAAAACAATCAACCGTCAAGCTCTTCTTATGTCATTGCTGGCTATTTTCCAAACTGGTAATACAAACAGTGAACCTATGCATTCAATACTCATTATTCTTAGGTGCATTTATGATAGAAAATTCTTTCCAAAAGACCTTGACCCCACTAAATTGTCACACATCTTGTATGCATTTGCTAATCTCAATCCAGATGGCACTGTCGTTCTCGGAGTAAGTATTCATAACATGCTAATTTTCTGAAACATTGACACTTTATCAGGATGCTTGGGCTGATACTGATATAAGATTTCCCAAAGGTAAAATATAAAAAAAAAAAAAAAAAAAAATTGAACTCCTATCTAGCCTATACTCAATCTCTCTCTACACAGAAAATACAGTGGATGGCGTCGTAGAACCTTGGAAAGACAATGATCAAGATTTACACGGCAACTTTAAACAATTCGCTGTCCTTAAACAAAGACATCGACACTTGAAAGTCTCACTTAGTATTGGTGGTTATTCTTGGAGTGCTCATTTCCCAACAGTTGCTGCCAACCCAAACACGCGTCAAACCTTTGTCAACTCAGCCATGCAATTACTTGTTGATTTGGGTCTTGATGGTCTAGATATTGATTGGGAGTATCCCAAAACACCCGAAGACGCTTACAACTATGTTCTCCTCTTGAAAGAGTTGAGAGAAGCTTTGGATCATTACCATCGTCATCATGCACCACAAAGCAATCGGTTCTTATTGTCAGTGGCCATGCCTTGTGGTCCTGAAAACTATCGTCTCTTGCGATTGGGAGATATGAACCACTATGTGGATATCTTTTATTTAATGGCTTATGATTTTGCGGGTTCTTGGGATGCACAAACGGGTCACCAAGCCAATCTCTTTGGAAGTCCCTTTAGTGTAGACCAAGCTGTCAATCATTTCTTGAATACAGGTGTCCATTCCAAGAAAATTGTAGTTGGTATGCCGCTTTATGGGAGAGGATTTTCCAACACACACAATGCAACAGGAGCGCCTTACAACGGGGTGCCTGATGGAACTTGGGAAAAGGGATCTTTTGATTACAAGTATTTGCCTAAACAAGGTGCTAGGGAATACGTGGATCAGAATGCAGGTGCTTCATGGTCTTTTGATGAAAACACACGTGAATTCATTACTTATGATATTCCTAATATCACAGCGGCGAAATGTGACTATATTAGAAATCGAAATCTAGGTGGCGCTATGTTTTGGGAACTGAGTGGTGACGCACCAGCAGACAATCCAAGAAGTTTAGTCAGTGCTGCTTATTCAAGTTTAGGGCAAGAGCTAAATCGAGATGAAAATCATATCGTGTTCCCACTTAGCAAATACACAAACATTCCTCATTAAAATCTTAATTTTTGCACAACAAACAAATGAAATTTACCCAGTTTCCGGGTTTTTGATTATACCTTCCATATTTTTGCTGTCATCAACAAAAAAAAAAAAAACAGGACTAAGCTGCTAATTGTCTCTTGACAGATCTGTCTATTATCGATGAATGGCGTGTTCGTGTTATTTGACTGCCATTCTTTTCGAAAAAAGCTATTGAAACTTGACGAAAGATGAGAACAAAAAAAAAAAAAAAAAAAGGTTCACCCTATAAATTAAAAAAAAAAAAAATTTTTTTTTATTCTTTTTTTCCTTGGTATTCCCCCCCCCCTTTTATAACAATGGATAGCAAATCCGCTCCGGGATCACCTGCATTTGACGCAGAAACAATTCCTTCTAGCTCACAAACACAATTTGAGGCATATGCACCTGCTGAACCACCTAATTTATGGAAAGTGTTTAAACAACAAGTCACCACAAAAGAAGGCTGGTGGGGTGAATACGATTGGAAAACCATGTGTTTCCCTACCATCTTTTTAAAGGATAAAACAAAGGCTCCCTTTTGGGGTTTAAATAGTAAATTACCCTTAGGTTTAGCTATTGTCATGGGCTTCCAACATTCTCTTGCCATGGTAACAATACGCACACTATAGAAAAACAAATGATATTAACCAATTGTGTTTATACAGGTGAGTGGTGTTGTTACTCCTATTCTTATTATGACAGGTACTGGCTCTACCGCCTTAAATTTGGAAACTGCAGATCAACAATATCTTTTATCTGCTGCTTTAATTACATCTGCTCTTTTATCCTTAATTCAAATCACCCGTTTTAAAATTTGGAGAACAGGTGAATAATAATTTTGACATTCAATTTCCGACCCGAAATACCAACTTCCCTTTTTAGGTTACTATTTGGGTACTGGTTTACTTAGTGTTGTTGGTCCTAATTTTGCTAGTATTCCTGCTACAAGTGCTGTGATTTCAAATATGTATAGTAACGGATATTGTCCTACAAGTATTGCAGAAGATGGTACAACTATTTACTTACCCTGTCCTAAAGCTTGGGGTGCTATTCTTGGCACAGGTAAGAAAAAAAGATTTTTTTCTATTTAGAATGAATCACTGATCTACTTTAGCCATGTTATGTTCCCTTTTTGAAATGGGTATGAGTTTCTTACCTCCCAAAACTATTCGTCGTCTCTTTCCTCCTATTGTCTCTGGTACCACTATTTTATTGATTGGTTGCTCTGTCATCAGCACTGCTTTAAAAGATTGGGCAGGTGGTTCAGGTATATATAAAAGGGGGGGTAGGCAAAAAGAAATAAGCTAACTTTTATGTTTCTAGGTGGCTGCTTTGCTAGACCCGAAACTGGTATTTTCTCATTATGCCCTAATACATCTGCTCCTCGTCCTCTCCCTTGGGGAAGCCCTGAATTCTTGGGACTTGGTTTCCTCGTCTTTGCCACCATTGTTTTAATTGAAAATTTTGGTTCTGCATTCATGAAGAGTTCTCAAATTGTCATTGGTCTTATTGTTGGTCTTATTGTTGCTGCTGCTTGTGGTTATGTGGATTCTAGTACAATCGATAGTGCCCCTCCTATTACCTTTGTCTGGGTTCGTACTTTTCCTATCTCTGTCTATGGTCCAGCCATCATACCATTCTTGATCGTCTACCTCGATAATATGTTAGAAAGTATTGGTGATATCACTGCTTCTTGTGATGTCTCTGGTGTCGAAGTCGAGGGTCCTGCCTTCCAACGTCGTATCCAAGGTGGTTTATTAGCAGATGGTTTCAACTCTCTTTTAGCCGCTTGTATGACTATCTCTCCCGTCGTCACTTTTGCCCAAAACAACGGTGTTATTGCTATGACGCGTTGTGCTAATCGTATTGCTGGTTATTGCGCCTGTTTCTTTATTTTTATCTATGGTATCTTTGGTAAGATTTCTTCCGTCTTTTTAGCCATTCCTGCTCCCGTCTTGGGCGGTATGAACGCTTTTCTGTTTGCCTCTGTTACAGTCTCAGGCATCCGTATTCTTTCTTATCTCGAATGGACTCGACGCGATCGTTTTATTGTGACATGTTCTTTGGCGCTTGGTTTAGGTGTGACTTTGGTACCTTCTTGGTTCACTTATGTCTTTACTTACAGTGGTGACAATGAAGCACTCAAGGGCTTTTTGAATGCTATTACCACTGTAGTAGATACAGGTTATTGTATTGGCTCTTTGATGGCTATCTTTTTGAATTTGGTCATTCCTGGTGAATGGGGACCTGAAACTGCTAAAGAAATGGAAGCCAAGGAAAGAGCTGAGCGTGATGAAATCCGTAACGGTTTCATTACTCAAAGTGTTAGTGGTGATCTCCCTCTTGAAAACTTGACCCCCAAGACAACCAATGTGGTTGAACCTTAAACTTCCTTTTCTCTCTTTAATGTAATATTTCCTTATAGAATTTTGTAAAAATATAATAATACATAGTAGTCTAAGTAATCCTTGTTTTATTTATTTTAAAAAGTGGGAGTACTTTCTTTATTCAGTCGAGCATTACGAAGTTGTTTTGTTCTTGATTTTTTGTTTTCGTCATGGATGTATTTTCTATCTACGTTACTTAAGGGATAATCGTCTTCTTCGCCTGAATCGTCAGAATCCACCTGTCGAAGGCCTGTAGAGTAACGGAAAATAGCTTGCATCATTGTGTTTGTCTTTAAGTGGTGTAAGAAACCAGGACCTAGTATGTTTCTAAAGGCATTGAGAGGTAATATTTTGGCCCATCCCTTGAAAGAGTATGTTCTACCACTAATCTTGATATCCTCTTCAGGTTTCACCTTTTCTTCAACACTTTTAACTACATCACGGAAAATTGACTTTTGTTCCGCACGATCACTTTTAGCACGACGACGATTACTGTCCATAGATAAATCTTTCAAAGTATGAATTAAACCATCCATATTGTCATATTCAGGCTTAGCAATGTTATCATCACTTTCTTCTTCAGACTATATGTATATATAATATGAATGAGAATTATTTCCTCTGTATGCATAGTGAGACTTACATCAGAACTTAAAAAGATATTAGCAGTTTCAAACATTAATCCAATATTTTCACCTGCTGCAATTCTAACATCTTTATCCGAAGATTCAAGTAACATTTCATGGACTGGCATCACTCTATAAGTTCCATGAATATAAACGTCATGATGATTATGTATTTTGTTGATATACTATACTTTTCAAGTTCTTCCCATAATGTATCAAAGTCAACAAAACCTGTTGTAAAAGAAGCAGCAAACAAGATACCATAAGCTTGAAGAGCAGCACCAAATAACCTATCACGGTCTTCAGAAGAAAACTCGTCTACATTGAAATCAGCACCATCTGTTTCAATTAAATCAAATATATAATCTCTGACTAATTGTTTATCGACATCAGACGCCGCAGTATAAGAGATCAAAGCGAGAGTTTGAAGACAGCTAATTTTGTTATCGACTACTTCACTATCCTTAATGACATTTCTTAAAGAAGGTAATATTCTTCTGTAATAATCATCTGCTTCACTTTCAGAAATATCCACCATGTTGACAAAAGTTAAACCAATGGCTTTAGAGGCAAGACAGACTTCTTGACTATTTCCGCTTTTTAAAAGTGATCTTTTGAATAAACCAAGTACTTCTTCTAAGCGATCTTCAATAGAAGAAGCAACCAAGTGAGTAGCAAATGATTCTACAACTACTTCTAAAGACTCTTCTCGAGAACTTTTTTTTTTTATTGTTAACAAAAATACCTTTTCCTTTTTTTTTTTTTTTTTTTGCTTTTTACCTTGACTTGTTTTCAGAAAGATCTTCAAGTGCATTGTTCATTTTCTCATTCCAACTAAGAGTCTCGGTTTCTTCACCTAAGGGCTTTGAACTGACCTTGGCGACTTTCTTTGGAATATTAATTCGCATAGACATGTTGTGAAAAGTAAAGAAAGAAAGAAAAAAAAAAAAAAAAAAAAATTTTTTTATATAATATTGTTTAAAAGCTGCGGCCCCAACGTCATTTTTCGCGCCAAAGTAATGCAAAAATTGAAGTGACACAAAAAAGTATAAAAAAAAAAAAAAATAGGTTTCATTCTAGTCTAAAAATAAAAGGCAAAAAATATTAGCACAATAACAGTAAAATATGTTCAGGTAGGCTATAAACAGAATGGTGAGTTTTAATCTCAATATCAGGAAAACTGCTACTGAGAGTAGTGACCTTTCTTCTTTCTGGAAGATCTTTTCATCTTTGGCTAGTATATATACTATCTTCTTGTTTACAAAGCATTATTATGAACTGTAATCTCTCCGCTTTTCATGTCATAACTGTCAAACACGCGTTACACATAAAGAAGAGTTGGTATAGCCGTATTAGCTCGTAGTAGGAATTCATTTCTCTCTTTTTGAGTCTTTTGGAACTATTCACCAGTTGTTTTGGAGTTGTATAGTTGACATAGCTGGTATATAAAATGGATCTATAGTTAACCGCAGCTAAGTATGATGTCGAATCAACCGCAGTAATAGCCTCTTTAAACGGTGATACCAGACAATACTCTTTATAGAAAAGTGGCATATGTAATATACTAACTAAGCATAATAGTTGATTGATTTTAGCCTCAAAGAAGTCGTAGTTACTTGGAACGGTAGAGCTTAATTTCATACAATAAACAAACTCTCTCGTCCAAATGTGATAAAAAAGATGCTAAATGCACGATTATTACACGCGGTTTTCCGTTAAATCTTTACTGAACAATAAATGTTTCCTTTTTGTGATTTCCCTAGCTGTTTGCGAGGTACTGAGCCCTATTTCCCACAATAATAAATCAACCATCATAGAACAAAGGAACACAACAAAGACAACATTTTTTATTGTTTTTTTTTTTTTTTTTTTTTTTTTTTTTTTTTTTTTTTTTTTTTTTTACTCTTACATATTTTTATATCATTTGAGAAGGAAAGTTACGGAATAGCTACAGAAGAAGAAACCAGTTTCGCAGCTGAAAAGGACAAATATGAGAACTATCAAAGCAAAATTAGAAATATGGCCACCATGAAATTACTGAACCCCAAGGACAAAATCAATGCCGTCAATATTTCAGGAAATGAAGAAAGCAGCACGACAAGACAGATTCTGTACAGGAATGCTTATATAATAATACAGTAACAGAGCATTGGCTTTCTGTCAACCGAATTATTGAAGCCCTCTTTATCCAACGCCTTAAATTTCAGCAAAGAAACCTTACGAAATATTTATACCAATCTTTGATTCCTGTTGGCGAAATGAAAAAGATAAATGTTTAAAGACAGTAGAAAAGAAAGATGACCTTAATTTGATAACACAATGAACAAAATGATAGACCAAATAGTATTCGGCCAGCTCAATCTTTACTCAACGTCAAGCGATACAGGCAGGCTACATGCTATCATTGACGAGCTCAAGTATCAAAAGTATATAGCCTTATACCTCGCCTACTTCTTCTGGTCTTGCAATTGCTGAAAACCAACAGAATATTTTATTTTTTATATATACAATTAAAATACTTTTTACATTACAAATGAAGATTTTCACTTTTATAATGTCCTCCAACATCAGTAAAACATACATAATAGACAATGTTTTAAGGCCAAGTTCTAGTATTTTAAAACAAAGAAGTATATTGAACCCTGTGCTCACGATTCAACTCAAAGGGTGTGTCAAAGATCAATGTGTGCAAAAAAAATGTGATCGGCCCTATTAAGGTTTTGTAAAACAAAGAGGTGTCACAAAAAATTTACAAGCTTTACGAGCCTGCTGGTTACACTTTTTAAAATATGACAAATACGAATATATATATATATTATATATAAAGGTTCACCTCCCTTTACTTTTTCTTTTCATTGATAACTATGAGTTCATATCGCCCTGAAAATTTTAGCAAGACAAATCAACCGGATGAAGGAGAGTTAGCGTCTCAACTGGTTTCCTTACTCTCGATCACTATCATGTCTGTTTTTATCGGCATAAGGACATTCAACGTTCAATACAAATACCTCTCATATTCAAGGTGGCTCATTTTAGCCTTGTATGTTTGTTCATGGGCATTCACTCTATCTTCCACCATCTTTGTATCTACTAATAATGGTATACGAGCAATAAAGAGTAACTACGGTACCAGTAAACTAAATAGATTATATGACAGGTGACTATATATCTTGTTTCCTTTCAGAAATGGCTTGTGATCTATTCTACTCTGGGACAAAAGTGTTGATCTATTCATGGTAAGCTCTATATAACACTCAAGTCTTTTCTCATAATGCTTATATATAAAGTACATACATAGGTTGATTGAAAAAGTATGGGTTGTCTCTGCCACTCGACAATCAAGATGGAGCTCACCTATGTATAAATTTCATATTGCTTTAATGCTACCTTATATTGCTATCTTTACTCTTATGGTCAAGTAATTACATCCCCCCCCCTTTTTTTTTTATTTTTATTTGTTGTTGTAACATGTTTGAATTTTAGCTCATTTTTCATATTGCAGAATTACAATATGATGGAACTTGTGTAATCGGACTAAAACCTATAGCCAGTGTCCCTCTCCTTGTAAATATACATATATAGATAGACTAATTATGACTACTAACTAATATAAGATCTATGATTTTGTACCGTAAAAAAGTACTATAATAGAGTTTCATGAACTTATAAGTAAATATAGGTTTTCAATTTATATATGACCATTCTCTTTGTGAAACCTTTAATGCGTCTTGGTAAAGGAGTCCGTGGGGATTGGAGATCGTCTCGACTCCATGAAGTAGCCCAGCGTACATTGATCGCCTCTATTGTAGCTCTCTTGGTTTCTTTTGCGAACGTATTAGCATTGACTATTTTGAACGGACGTGAGCGAGGTGTTCTTTGTCTTACGTGTTGCACAGTAGACGTTACCATCAATGCTATTACCATTCATTGGGTATAATGCAGATATGAAATAACAAACAAAAAATCCCTTATTCTTTTTATTTATATAGGTGACTTCAAATAGCAAAGGCAGATTTACGAATAATAAAGAAGTGACCAGTTTAAACAATGAATCTCATCCTCAACAACGAAGCAACGAGGAGCCATATCTAGTGAACGAACAATTCAATGCTAAAAGTTTCCATGAATTACATCAACAAGCTACTCATAAGGTAGTTGACCTTAAACAGCAAGAAGACGATTTGGTATCACTTCAAGAATCGCAGAGTAGTCAAAAATCACTAACTAAAAAAACGCAACCACATCATGCTATTTAAATAAAAATGGGGAGGGGGGTATATGTATTAAACATGTTTGGGTTGGAAGAAAGCAGATATTTTTCCATGATGATGCTTTGGTTTTTTAACACTTTGTTCTTCTTGTAAACTCAGTGCAAAATGATAATCTGAATGCTCTTCTACCTCCAGAATAGATATTGGTTTCTTACATGCGTCACACATATAAGTCTCTTTCTGATTAACCGTATTTGAAGTGGTCCTTGTACTATTTTTAAAAAACAAGACTTTGCTGCGCTTTTTCGTGCCTTCTTCTTTCTTTTCGCTCATAGGCACTTTCTTGTTACGGCCATTCGCGTCATGTGCGCTTGTACTAGACTTGTTAAAAAATCGATTGAGAGTATGTGATGTGGCAGATTCATCTAAACTGAGCCCTGATGCCACTAAATCTATACCAATACATGGATAAGCATCCTCAATACTGTTATAAGCCTTTTCAAATTTCTTGGCTAGTATCTCTATTATAAAAAGAGATGAGTAAAGACTAAGTCTATGTACATTTTTGTTTTGCAAATACCGTGCGTTTTTAAATCATCTCGACTAAATGATCCCAATACTTTGGACCGATACGAACGATTGTAAAGTGTAGCATATCGAATCTATACATTCAAATTTAGCAAAAGACAAAATGCTTTTCGTGACAGGAATACTTGCAGAAATTGATCTCGGCCAAGTATTAAATTCTTCAAAATTTTGTAGAATTCTAGTTTGTAATTCAATTGCCAAAATAGAAAACCATCGATTCATATCTTCTTTACGTTGAATAGCTTTTGTGAATGTTTTATTGGCACCTAATGATTTAGGCGCTTTTGTGGAATTGACTATGCCATAAAAATTAAGTTTTTGTTCTGTGTATGTCTCTTTATTTATTTGTACCTTCTTCGTTATCTATGCCACGACAAATATTGTAGATATATAAACCTGTTGACTCTCCGAATTTTCTTTGAAGCTCTTCTATACTGTAAGACCAAAGCTCACTCGAGTTAACAATATCTAGATCTGCGCCTACTTCCGTTCCCAATTTCCCCCCCATATTTCTAATCTTATTGAAAGGCACATCGCGCATAAAATCAAGCCTTGCGCATTCTCTCAGCACTGTCTTATAAAGTGCACTTATTCGTCAGACAAAAGAATAATTTCCTAAAGAGCTTCTTACCTGTTTGTTGGGCTTATGTTTACTTGAACACAACTTGGCCACTACTTTATAATGAGCTATGCCAGCAGAACAAAAATACTGCAACTCATCATAGACTTTCTTTCTTATTTCCACTGCTAATTCTGCACCCATCGCTAACTGTAAATCACGCCATGTCGGTCTACTCCAATGGCCACCTTCACTCCTTTTGACCTTTTCTTCCTCGGACTCTATCACATTTCCTAACGTATCCCAACCAATCTCGACATCACACCACTCCTCTTCCCCCATTTCTTCTATTTGTTGAGGGTATCTCTCCATAAGTCTTTGGTTCACAATTGTCGTGACATCCATGAAGGCTTCATCTAATCCTATCTTTTGTATTTTATCACAGTGAGCATGGAAAATCTTAAAGATGTTGCGTGAGGCATTTCGGTAAGCGTCCAAAGAGACTTTATGTGTGTTTCGATCTGGATTTTTGTAATAATGTGGCTCGGTGTCGTTTTCTGCGTACGTGGCGACATGTAATAAGCGAATGTTCGGACATATCATCTGTGCTTCTTTAATATTCGTCATTTTCTTCACACCTGCGTTTCTAGCTGCATAATTGACTAACAAACAATAAGACAATGAAAAGACGTGGAATTGGTTTTTTTTTTTTTTTCAAACCTGCAATCAAACCATGCCATTGTTGAACGGCAGCTGGAACATCAAATGGGATACCTAATCGTACTTGCTCTATGAATGGGCAGTGTCAGTATATAAGGGAATTAGACATTGCTTTTTTTTTTTTTGCTTTTACCAACTTGACAATAGAAACAGTCTAGAAGGGGGAGAGGTTAATTTAGAAATGAACGAAATATCATTGTTATTACTTGCCTAAATCTATATGTAATATACAGCGTGAATTCTTTAATGCGGAAGGCAGTGATTTCATTACTTTGGAATGAGCTGTCTATTTTTTTTTTTTTTTTTTTTTTTTTATATTTTTATTAAGGGGGAAAGAGTACGCGTGAATTTTTTTAATAAATTCGTTAGATTTATTTAACGCGATGGTTTCGTGTTTCTCTCCTCGGAAGTAAGATTATCCCTTTTTAAAAAAATCCGGACCATCGTCTTACAACATCAAATAGTGTGTTGTATGCATAACTTGAGTCAAATGAATTACTCACCACCCCGTGATGTGGTGATACGTCTGTCAGAAGTATGCCGCCGTTCGTTTGTATGCATTATAATAAGGACAGGATTTTATTAGTAAAGAATGTTATGTTTATTTATTTGCGTGAAAAAGATGAAATTTAATTATAGTTTGTTGAGTCAACAGCAGTTGCATTTATCGCCACATTGGCAGCCTAGTATGTTTCTATTAGGATGTATGCACATAAAATATTATAATGTTAGCTGCTTACCTTCAGGCTTCTCTGTTGAAAGAAACAAGAAAAAATTACGTCATATTAGTCACACTATGTCGTATTGCTCTGACAAAAAAAAAAAAAAAATAACAAACTTACTGCTACAGTCGCAAGATTCCTTATGTTCAGGCTTCTTATCTTTTCCACAGTTGGTGCAGGTACAGTCAGAACCGCAGTTGCAAGAACTAGCATTGGTACAACTAAAAAGAAGTTGACGCGTCAAAATTCCTCCCTCTCTATACCATTTTGGGGAAAAAGGAAATACTTACGAGCACTTTACTTCTTTGTTACAGGGGCAAGCCATTTTATAATTATTTATTGAATAAAAGGAAAAAAAAAAGAAAAAGTAAAAATTTGTTGCGCCTTTTTATGGCTTGTTTAAAGAAGAGTACCTTAAAGGTTAAACAACATCCTCTCCCTTTGTCGCGGTCATTAAATAGAGAGCAAAATGTGCTTCGTTTATTTATGCAGCCCATGAACTGGTTTATATAATATAGTGACGGTGAGATAGTTTACAAAGGCGTGGGAAAGTACCTCTTTGTGATATGGATGCCTTTGACAGCAGTCATCGTCATATTATGTCAAGAGGTCTATTCTATTTCGTCAATAATATTCGTTATATCTGCCAACTTATCCATTTAAAGCATAATTAGTATCAATCTTATACAAAACAGTCTTTTCATTATGATGAAAATGTGATTTTTGTAAAGGTCGATCATAATTACCGAACTCAAGCGTAAATGTGTCTAGTATCTATGGCATTTGCTGTTGGTGGATTTTTTTTTTTTTTTTTTTTTGTTATGTCGTCGCATGTTCATCTATTTGCTGTGATTTCTGCATACATATCGGACACTCTAAAAGCATAATACACTGCATATAGAAACCGCTGTTACCATGCCAATGAAGAATAGAACAAAAAAAAAAGAAATGTAGTATAGAGGCTGTGCAAACTCACATTATTATTGGATTGGCCATGAAGGTAAAAAAACAAAAGAGTTATTAATCCGTATATGATGCGCTTGTTTAAAATCCTTCTTGTGCGATGAAAATCGTTGGCTTCAGAGGGGCCTAAAATGATGTACTAACAGGAGGAAAAATTCAAAGAATAGTAAATAGGAGTAACCTCACATGAGTGTATACATTATATTAACCAAAGCCAATGATGCATCCTTTTATTTAGGTAAATTGTGCTATGTGGAAACAACAATTCTTGTTTATCAAACAATAAGAATCTTTATTAATGCAGCTGTATGCAGTGGTCGTCTCGATTAAAATCGCCATAAAATTGAGAGTGGATCAAAATTGCTCCAAACACAAAAAGATTTTCTGTTTCACCCCGACTAAAGTAATCAATCTTATAGTTTAAATTCATGAGGCTTATAAATCATTTGGTTACAGCCAAGTCCTTACTCAGCTTTTTGATTATTATTCACTAAAAAGCCTAGAGGATTTATCAGCAGCCAAAGTAAAAATATTATTGCTCTTATTTAAGTTCAGAACCAATGAAATATATATAGAATATTTTATGCAGTATTCTTGCCAGCTAATAGAATGTACTATATGCTTATAGTATAATATTAGCAGGCAGCTGTATTAAGGCGTAATCTAATTCAATTTATTAGTAAGAAGTATGTGTACCTACCACAGATTGATAAAATCTATGATACCACGAATTAGTTCTCTTCGTGAAGTCTTTTTGGGTTTTGCTAAAAATTCACACACGGATCTTTGTTGAGTCTTTACTGAACAATGGATGTTTCCTTTGTATAATATTATCTGGCTGTTTGCGAGACAATGAACCCTATTCCTCGCAATAAAAAATCCGCCATAATAAATCAACGTTATAGAACAAAGACCACAATCCTCCCTTATTGTAAAAAGGAACGGCATTTCTCCTGTTTTATTTATTTTATGTAAACTTGTAGCACCCAAAACAGAAACGACTGTACGAAAGACTTCAATTTTGAAGAATTCTTAATAAGGATCATGCTCTTATTATACTTTCGCCGTGTTATAAACGTGTACAAATAGCAAATTCTAGTAATTCTGTACAAACATGAAAACACGAACATAGTGGTAGATGAACTACTTGACCAGCTTGTCTTGTACGCAACATTAAGCAATACAGGTAAGTTGCATACTATCGTGAATGAGATCAAGCACAAAGAGCGAAATATCAGCTGCTGAATGTAGTCTGTTTATTCAAATCGTGTTACTAAAACTAAGGATATATGTGTTATTAAGTTTCTTTACTTTGCTTCTTTCTTATCAGAGTTGACGTGTCATATTTGACACCAGACTTATGGAGATTATGGAGAAGCGCGCAAAGTGGTGAAATTCTTTAGTCCTTATTCGCTGTGACACTGATTGAGAAGACCAATTAGTTCTCTTCGTGAAGTCTTTTCAGATTTTGCTAAAATACACAGACAGATTTCCGTTGAGCCCTCGTTGAACAATGTATGCTTCTTTTGTAAACCAGACTGGTTGAATCCTAGTTCCCACCATAATAAAACAACAAGAAAATATAACCAAGCCAAACACCGATCGCTTTTTCATAAATAGAAACAGCTTTTATGATCACTTGTATTGTATACATTTTTTCCAAACTTATACATCATTCGTGAAGGGAAATGACTGAAAAGAAAACCAAGAATATAAACAAAAATCTTCGATTTTGAGAATTCCTCAATGATGGATATGTCCTTGCTATACTTTATCCATGAACGTGTATGCTTGGCAAAACCGCTCTCTGCCCCTTATCATGAATATGTCTGATTTACAAGAAAGTAAACGCGCTAGACGACCGTAAAAGAACATTCAATAAGAATATAAATAACTAAACATACAAATACGGCAAAAGCATTGACCTGGATAATCTGTTCATTGAATCTGTAGCCAAAAAAAAATATCTCATGCAACATGGTACCAAGTTGGCGATGAGTGCTGCTGCAGTATAGCTATTTGCTTAAATCTAATATACAATCAACAACCACTGTTTCTTCTATGTTAGCCACGACTGCCCAAAAATCAACAGCAGAAATCAAGTACAGAAACTATATCAATTTCTGCAAAAATAAATCAAAAAAACACGGACTTGATCTTTAGAGCACAATAAAGCAGGTTCTGACAGATAACAACATCATTTGATCGAGAATTGCTAGAACGTTTTGATGCCGAAGAATATGTTATCAATAAAAGTTTTCCATTGAGAAGAAAACACCATCAGACGACAAACTTCATATCACTACTTTAAAAGAGAAGTGAACATGAAAACCCAATAAAAGAAATCCTCAAAATACATTTGAGCAAGTTGTAACAGTGAAAGGGCCTCTAAACCTTTTAAGCAAATTGCCAAATTTCGGGAAGACTGCTTTATCGGAGAACACATACTTTTTGGACTCACGACCTTAACAAGCATTTCATTTGGCTAAACAGAGACGAGTAGGTTGAGGCCAGAAGAACGTCCCAAGGAAAGCATAACAAAATAAACATCTGTACTTTTGGCATGCATGCTCGGCCAAACTGATAAAACTTGTCTATCATTTTTCAATTGCCGTCAATTAGTTTTTGCCTTTTGACCAATCATGTTTATAGCTGTATGTTGTCAAAGTTCAAGAAATTCAACGAATTAAAATTTTTTTTCTTGTCTCAAAATAAGCATTTTTTTACAATAGCCAAAATTCAGTTCCAAAAAGAAAGGTGATACAAAGAGAAAAAATCACTAGGGCGGAGTACGAACCGTATTTAATAAAAAAAAAAAAAACAATATAAAAAGAGTGAGATCCACTTCAATTTTTTTTTTCTTTATTGTATATATAACATTTAAGCATGCCTGTTCCTGATTATAATAACCCTTCATTAATTCGTCGTATGAGTACGATTACTATACCAAAGCAAGATATTCAATTCGAGTAAGTTCTCTTTTATTTTTGAATGAAAATTAATTTTATTTACGCGTCCTTTTTTAGTACATTTGACTATCAGTTCTGCTTACCTCACACTGAAATAAAGGATGAGTCCAAAGAATTAGAGGCTAGTTTTTGTCGTGATTTTGCTTGTTGTGGCCTTGTCTTGAATGATTTACATGATTTATTACAACACTATGAGGAATGCCATGTTAGAATTGAAGAAGAAGAAGACTTTTTCAATAGCAGTAGTAGTGAAGAAGAAGATGATCTGAGTCAATGGTCTCCCTCTTCTCCTTTTGATAGTATAATGAAAAAGAAACCATTTTCAACTGAATTTGAACAAGAAGAACAAGTGGTAGTTGGTAAAAAAAGAAATGCATCTACCGCTTTAGACCTCTTAACACAATCCGCTGTAAAAAAACTTGCCTTGGTGAATGGACAAGACTTACCATCTCCTATTTTAGCAGATGAAGAGTTTCTTGCTCAAGCGGGTGCACTCTTAGCATCGGCTAATAACAGTAAAGTATTTTTTTTTTTTTTTAGTTTTGGAGCCATGCATTAAGTTTATACTATAGTTTTTCAAACAGATTCAAATACAGATAAACCTTATAAATGCTCTGTAAAAGGATGTGATAAAGCATACAAGAATCCCAACGGGTTAAAATACCACAATCAACATGGACACTGTAATTTATTAAAAGAAGATGATGAAAGCCTTGCATCAAAGCCCTATCAATGTACTATTGGTGATTGCGGAAAACGTTATAAGAATTTAAATGGTTTAAAATATCATATTGAGCATTCACATATGGCTGCTTTAAATCAAACTTTAGCCTCTTTTAGTTCTTCCCTACTTACACCAACGTCATCTACTCCATCTTCTCCCACCCTCTCTTCATCCTCTTCTATCATATTCTAAGTTTGTACATAAAAATAAAGAAAAAATGATATTGTTTATTTTCTAAATGTTTCACACCCCCCCCCCTCATCATGTCTTTTTGCATGAAATGAGCATTGTTACACGACTTTTTGATTGTAATATGTCAATTTATCCTTTCTTGTCCACTAAAGAAACAAACTATAGAATATTTCGGAGTCATCACCCATGTTCATAAAATTACTGCTAATAAATCATGGTTGTCCTTTGATCGATCAATCAGATCTTGTTACTAGGCTCTCGAATACATCCTTGTTGTTAAACTGGGCTGCCATAGTAACCTGTGAACTATTTTACACGTGACGTCAAACTATCCTGCTCAACTTCATCGTTCATCTAACAATGTATGTGGCTTTGATAACAAGTATGGGCTAGGCTGATCAATTTCATTGTTTAAAAGAAGACCTCGGTGTCTTTATAACCGGCAATCAAAAAAAAAAAGCTTATTCTCAATCTGTCTAGGCCTCATATCGTATAATCATATCAAATTTCGAATATAAAAACAAACAAAGGGATATTAACAGAAGAACAATGATGGACAAAATTTGACTTTTATCGCCGAAAAAAAAAAATGTTTGTTTTTTTTTTGCGCCTTATAAACCCCCCCCCCACTTTTGCTTTACCTCCTTTGGCCTGTTTCATTACAGTGGATCTTCATGCAATGCTAGTTATTAATTTAAGCGAGTGTGTATAATGTCTCTCTTATTACCAAACAAAACAAAATAGAAAAAAAAAAAAAAAGGGCGTGACTTCATATTTTTTTGCTTTTTTTTTTTCTCATTTCCTTTTCCATTACCCAGCAATGTCTAATGCAAAAGACGCACTTAGAGATCGTTACTTACAAATGTGGCTTCAGGTTGTCAAGAATGAACCGAATGCCACATTTGAAATGCATGGAGGTACTAAAGTAGAAGGACAGTTATGTGGTACAGATACAGAAAACAATCGATTTCGGGTCAATCAACTCCAATCACCTATGGGTACTTTGGATAAAGCTGTTATTCGTGGAAGTGATTTGAATATAGTTCAATGGAAGAATGTCGTATGATTCCCGCTCAAAAAAGAATATACCATTTAGAATTTTCAATATTGAGAAATATATAATACATAGAATTCATATTGAGTAATATAGAATTTTCTCATCCCATTTATGTATAAAACCCATTACACGACGTAATAAACATTCATTAGCACTATCTTGTTGTATTACTATTTAGCTCTTTGAACGCGCAATAACTCTCAGCTTGAATTTGGAAAAAGAAAGTTGCTGAACCCTTGAACTTTTAAATTTATTAACATTCGAAATAGATTGTTTTTTTGAAAAAAAAAAAAAAAAAAAGATTCACGTACCCATAAAGAAGCATATAGAGTTTATTCTTTTTGTCTCCTGTTGGAAAAGCCTAAATTTATTGAAACATGAATGATTATCGATATTGCTCATATTAGGTTAGCATCAAAATTAAACCTTGGAGAAATTTCAGGGTTAGAATAAAGCGCCGTTCATAAAACTAAATAACAGTAAATGGAATACATATATATTCTCCAGTCTCGTATTATTTTATTGGTAGGAAGGAGGCATCTAAAAAGAACAAAACTTAAAGAGGATGACTAAAAGAGAAATGGGATTTATTTTACGCATTATTATTACATAAGAAACAATTCCCTGTATACCGTAAAGTTTCAGTAAAACATGGTTTTGTTCCAGATCAAATGCTTGTTAGAAACGGGAAAAGATTCAGTCCAATAAACGCTTACGTTCATCTCTTTCAAGGGTTAGGAGAAAACAAAAAACTCTCTCTAGGGTGGTTTACGTAACAAGTCTTTTATATGCAAATGCTAATAATCAACTCACCTTTTCATTGGATACTACTACTCAAAATAAAGATTAATTCCCCCCTCTCTTCAAAGCACTCTGTTCTAATTCATGAGAAAATTTTATCTTTTTTTTTTTTTTTTTTTAACTGTCTAAAACCTTAATGGCCATAGTGAGTCTCTCTTTATTCTTTGCCTTCATTTCCCCCCTTTCTCAATAATAATGTAGCCTTCTTCCAAAACTATTCCTCCCCATTTACAATGGTATGTCATGTTACTTCGCGTCTTATGTATACTGCCTGCTTTTATAGGCGGTTACAATCACCTCACATTCACACCGACCGATCATTACTTATTTGGCGATAAAAGTACACCCCTTCTTCATAAAGTCGCCTTATTCTGGGTAAGACACACGTCCTACTCCATTGCCCAAACTCATGACTCGTTTAGTGTTCTTTGGCAGGTTATTGGTGCTGGATATTGATCACAAGTATGTTGAATCGTTGGTTTAAATACTACGAATCAAGCAGTGCCATGGTCCGCTTAATCACACTAACCGCTATCATTTGGTCCATTTATGCCTACCTCCATTCCAACTTTGGCATCGATCAACCCATCTGGCAATGGATGACAATCTGTGTCATTCTGTTTATTTCAAACATCCTCAAAGTGACATTGGTATCAAAACAGAAGAGGAAAGATGAGTATCGTGTGAAATCGACGTTAGTACGCGTGCTGATATTACCACTCACCGCTGTGGTGTTTATTACCATGTTCGTTTTGCTCTATCATGTGGGAAAGATGAGACGCGATTCAGTCGTGTTGGCGGAGGAAAGGAGGATACGTGTAGGAGTGACGCATCCTCAATTGCTCGAAAGTCAAGTGCGTGTTATGGTCTTGATCGTGTCTGCGAGTAAAGAGAAACGCAGAGTGTTTAGAGAGACGACGTTGAAATTGATGCCTAAAAACAATGAACATATTTCGTACTTTTATCAGTTTATTGTAGGACAGGATGGGGACATCGAGGAGGAAATGAATGTTTATGGCGATATTTTAGTACTGAATTGTTCCGATCTACCTCAAGATGCGAGTAAGAAAGTGTACAGTGCTTTTGAATGGGCAGATCGGTATGATTTTGATTATTTGATTAAAGCAGATGATGATGTCTTTGTGCGTTGGGATACTGTGAGCAAGGAGTTGGAGTTAGCTGGTCGAGTACAACGCTACTGGAGAGGATTAGCTTATTGGTAAAAAAAAAAAAAAAAAAAAAAAAAAAAAAAAAAAAAGGGGGGTT
>JNEK01002877.1:0-25971 GCA_000697295.1 Mucor indicus B7402
AAGCCAAATACCCACCCATAAAACCACTTGTTTCGAAAAGTATAACTCGTATGTTGAGTACATTTTGAGTCACATTCAATCACTGTTCAGCTTCTACGGTAGCTCTACGGCAAAAGATAGATTTTTCATGTACCAAGGTCGACAGCAAGCAGCGGAAAAAATGGTAGACATACTCATCAATGGTGGCTCAAAATATAATCGAAAACAAAGAAAAAAGAAGAGAGGTAAAAAGAAAAAGAAGGAAGACACCCCCCTTAGAGTAGTTAAAGAACCAACAAAGTAAGCAGCAAATCTTTTTATTTGACGAAATTAACTTTTTTAAAAACAGACTGAACAAGTGGAAGCCTCTGCCTTACACAGAAAGAAAAACAAAGGTTCCTTTGATCGTTTATGGTGACGGTATGTTTGGTAAAGATCTGGTGAAGCTGGAGGGTAATCGATGCGGTGTCACAGGAAAACTTTGGCGTGCACTTAAGAAGAGAGAGAGGGATAGGGGGGCTTATCGCTGTAACCATTGACGAGTACAAGACCTCGAAAGCATGCAACAATCGTAAAGAGATTACTCTTGAATCGGCAAGTCACACCCGCGGCTATAGTGTACTGGTATGCAAAACCTGCAATACACTGTGGCAACGGGATGTGAATGCTGTTAAAAACATGATGACAATTGCTGTATCAACTTGGAGTGGAAACTACCGCCCGTGCGTTTTCCAGCGACAAAAACGACAGCAATAAAATCACCAACATATCATTTTAATGTAAACAGTTTTTCTTCTTTAGACATTTAGATAATTACAAGTAAATATACATACCTATTATGAAACATCCCATGTCTGTTTGTCTGAAAATTAACGTTCTTTTTTTCTGAATTTCCATTTTTATTATGTCCAAAAAAGGTAAGCAACACGTCTAAAAATTAATTTTAATTCGTCCAGAAAAAAACTAACTTCGTTTGAATCTAAAGTTTAAAAACTGTATTTAATTATTATACATGTTAAAAGCCAGTTACATGTACATGCTGTCAATCATGCTTATACTGACTAAAAAATGAAGCCATTTTTTTTTTTTAGCTTTTTGACAGTGAGATCGGTATATCAAGATTTTGACAGATTCGATGAAACCAGTCGGAAAGGGTTAAATGGCATTTTACTCAACCCGGCATAAAAACAGGGGAAACTTTAAAATGGCATGATTGGGAATTGATGAAAATCAGCACCGTACGATATAAATAAACGATTTTGATTGGTGAAATCTTTGCATTTTTTTTTTTCTAGCTTGGAACTTTTTCAAAAAGTGAGGTGACAAATCTGACCCTGTTTTTTAATTAAAAAAAAAAACTTGCCACTCTTTAGAAATACCCGTTCCGCTCTCTATTTTTCAAAGGCAAAGAGCATAGCAGCAGTAAGCGAGAAGACAGAATAAATGAGTAAAATAGTAGCGTAGAGACATTTATTTGTGCTGCCATTGGGGGGGGGGTCAAATATTAAAATGACTTGTAGTTCATAATAAATTTAGGTAAAAAGTCTTAAACTTGTGTTGTTTTGGAATTTTAAAGTATTTAAGCGTTCTTTAATGTTGTTTTTTTTTTTTTTTTTTTTTTCTACTTTTTCCTTTTCATTTTACATATAATAATGCGTCAACAATGTACAGCAGCGAAATTATACAACAATACTACTAGAAGTAGATCTGTCATGATTGATAAATTGATCGATACAGCAGCAGATATCATTGATTCTATTTGGTGTAATATAAAAACAACAGGCAGCAATCAACCAAAAGTCATGTCAACATCTGCCTTTATTAAAGAAATATTAAAAAGATCAAGGGCTACTTTTTCAATGTTACAACTGGCTTTATTTTATTTATTTCGTATTAAAACGTCTATTTACGACTACCTTCGGCAAGATAAAGAAAATACTTATAAAGGATTTGTTTGTTGCGGGCGTCGTATGTTCCTTGCAGCTCTCATGATAGCATCGAAATACTTGAATGACAGGAATTACCGTAATATGACGTGGGGGAAAATCGCTTGTTTACCAGTGCAAGAAGTCAACAAGACAGAATACATCTTTTTACACCTAATGAAATTCGAATTATTTGTCAGTAAATCTTTATACGATAAATGGGTTTGTCTATTACACCATCATATTCAAAAGAGAGATATTTTACTATACCGACATAGCATTGAATATGATAACAATGCATCCTCCTACTATTATACCACACCTACTCCAACATCTCCCAGTAGTATGAGTAGTCACTTATCTTCACCATTATCTTCTTGTAAAAGTGATACCTCATCGCCAGATATGGTTGGAACACCTAATACACCACCTGCTTTATCGCTAAAGAGATCCTTCCAGCAAGAAGAAGAACCCCCTGCTATAAAACATATCAGGCTAACATAAACATGTGTACATAATATATTATATATATACCACCTCAATAAATAATTAATATTGCTATTGCTTTCTAATTTAGAAGGTTCAAGTAGACCCTTTTTTTTTTTTTCAAAAAAAAAAAAAAAAAAAAAAAAAAAAAAAAAACAATTCGTGCTCTTTCCCACACAACACCAATATAGACATTACTGCCCTATAAGTAGCACATAGGTCTATTATTGCAGAGTACTTGTCAGCATTTGAAGAACAATCAAGTAAATATAAATACCAAACTATTTTTTTTTTCTTTTCTTTTTTATTTCCTCTTCTTTCCCTTTTATTATTAAAATGTATTCACCTGTCTATAATAATGCTTCATCTTCAAACTCCTCTACTTCTACAACGAAACAACGTGTATATACACTTTATAGCATATACTACTATATTCCATAACTAACACTGTGAATATTTTTATAGAGCTTATCATACACATCGGAGCCAAAGTAATGATCATTCATATAAAGATTCATATACTAATGTACGTAACTATATAGTGCCGAAGAGGATGACCTTTTATTATTGCCTCCTTTACCATACAAGTAAATAATAGAAAGTTCTCGATAAAACTTAATCTCATTTTTGTATTTATAGAATGCTACATAATGAAATACTATCAGTAAGAATCTATGGAATACCCAAAAGTGGAGTAAAGTCTCGCGTTGAAACTCAAATAAAGCTCTCCCTTCAATTATCAACACAATACGGACAAAAGGTTGTAGGCTGGTCTTACATTCAATTAAACGAAAACATGCTAGCAAGATCCAGGTTTCGTAAAAATCACCATATTCTCGATGGTTCAGTCGCAACGATGGTCTCAGATGAATCAAAAGTCCTATACCTGGAAGCAAAAGTTGTATGTTCAAACAACATGAATCATCCAATTAAGATGTGTGTGGGCTGTGTACGACGCGAGGTAACTATTTTGTCTTTTAATAGACTATAACAAATGAGCTAACTTGGTTTATTAAGAAAAAAAGAGCCGAAAGGTCCAAGTCAAAAGAGAACACAATTGTGCTTCCAAAAGACCTTGAAGTAGAAAGAAATCGTATCTTGTTGTTCAATTGTCAACCCATGGTGAGCTTTTCTTCCGGTGATGCTATTTTACCAACCCGGATTACTTGTTATTGTCGCCATCATCATGAAAAAATAGGCTTCAAGTAAGCTCTAGAGCCTTTGCCCTTAAGATAATTATTAATCAACATTATTATTAGAATATGCTTTACGATGAAAGATCACAAAGGTAAAATCATTGCAACAGGAATATCACCACCTATTATGATTACAGACGACCATAAAAGCTTGAAACAAGCTACTCTTACACAAAGTAATAGTGGTATTCTCCCGGAATTTCCACCGCGTGAAATACCACCCGAAGTAGAAGAAGACACAATCATATCAACACCAAGGAGCGCAGATAGATCACAAGATAACTTATTCAATATATTCCCGCAAAATCCAGCAGACATGAAAGAACACCCTCTTCATTGGCCACAACCCAAAAATATGACACCCTCTGCTGCCGTTGTTCCACAGGTCGACCGATTAATACCAACGGAGGGCCCTGTGTATGGTGGCATGGATGTCACTTTATTAGGTTCCGGGTTTTACCGAGGTTTAACCTGTTTATTTGGTGAACGCCCAGCAATGACCACCTTCTACAATGCCAATACCTTGGTTTGTGTACTACCCCCTGCAACACACACGGGTCCTGTTGCTGTATCCTTTCAAGAACATCCGTTCATGGACCAAAGGAATCCCATATTTACCTACAAAGACGCTTCTGATCTGGCTCTCTACGAACTCGCGTTACAAGTGGTAGGCGTCAAAATGACGGGTAAACTACATGATCCTAAAGAGATAGCGATGAATTTAGTGCAAGGAGGAGAACCCGGCAAAAAAATAGATCAACAACAATTGCTCAATTTAATAATCCACCAGCAGAATGACTTGTTATCCGTTCAAAACGCACAAGGACATACCTTGCTTCACTTGACCGTTCTACTCAATGATGAATTCCTTGTTCGAGAACTGATAACGGCGATATCCTATCAACAACAGCAAGAAGGTTTAATGATAAAATTCCTCAATAAACAAGATAGAAACAAAATGACTGCCTTGGATTATGCTCGGAAGTTGGGATTCGCTAGAATTACATATTTATTGGACGAATTACTACAAAAAACATGTGCAAAAAAAGTTACACCATCAAAAGCGTTTGATTCTCAAATGTTAATTGATAATACTCAATTTCCTTTGTTGGCATTCACATTCTTTTAACTGGAATAAAATCAAATAATATACCATTACCACGTGATTCTCTCTCTTTTTACCCAACTTTTGCCAATCCAATAGACACATATTTCACGTAAGACATAGTGTTGACAACTTACATAAGCTGCCTATCTAAAAATGCTAAAAAATTCCTTTTTTTTTAAAGAAACGAATATTGCGAATAGATCTTTTGTATTATTACGAATTCAAAAGAAATACAAGCTTTTTTTTTCAAGAAGCATAATCACGTTTTATGGGTAAACTAGAAGGGGAATAGAGTTTTTATATAGTTATTCCGTTAATTATACACATCTATATATGGAATAACGGAGAATTTTGAAGTATATAGATTTCTTCTAGATTGAATACTTATGTAATCAAGTTCCTGACTAAGGAAGCGCTCATCATGCTGGTAAATTTATTTTATACTTCATACTCGCAAAAAAAAAAAAAAAAAAAAAAAAAAAAAAAACAGAAACTTATTAGTTATATCAGAAGCCTTAAAATCAACCAATGAAACTTTTATTTTGCTACCATTTATTAAGTAAACATTGACCATTTGAATGTAGTACCACATTATAATAATTGCGAAGAATTACCATGCGTGCTCTTGTAGAAACGCTAATCAACGTTTTGTCACACTTTATATTAGAATAAGATTAACTTTTATTATAAAAAAGATGATGTGCACAAAGCAAGACCCTAACTTAATTTTTTCAAAGGGATCATTATTACTATCACTAAGAATTCACCCAAACAATGCCATATAGTTGAAATTGAAAACAGTATAATAAGGAAATCAAAACAAAAGCAAAAAAGAATGATAAATAAGAACAATAGTAATAAATAACAATAATAATAATAACAATGTCATTATTATAAAGCTGCTTCTGATGCAAGAGTCAACAATATATAACGATGGCAGCATGTGATTTTTGATCACGTGATTTTTTACTGTTCAAAAGAACTTATAAAACATTAAAATTTACAAAAAATTGTAAGCAACATGGCGCAGCAGGAAGCGCGCAGGGCTCATAACCCTGAGGTCGTCTGATCGAAACGGACTGTTGCTATTTTTTTTGGGTTTTTCGCTTATTTAAATACCGCCATTATTTTGATGGTTTGATTGGCTGAAAAAGTCAATCTTGTTTTTTACAGCTGTTACATTAAAAATTTTTTCCTTTTATATTTTTTCCTTAAATAGTAAATGTCATTTTGACATATCAATAAACATCTTTCATCTTTCTTTCTTACTTTTCTCAAAAACAATACTTTTGTTAGACTTTTGCTTAAAGACTTGATTGATCATTTATATTATAATTACATATAATATATCTTATATTTTCCCCTTTTTACTTAGTTATTTACATAGAAAATTCCCTTTATTTACCTAGTAGATATTATCCCTTTTAAAACATCTCTTCTTTGATTTATATAAAATTTTCGATATTATATAAATCCCTTTACTTTAACAGTTACTTTATTCACTATTACTTTCAGGTTCGTTACCTTAACAACGTGGTGCTCACTTCAGAACAAATATATTGATTCATTTCTTTATATTTGGAACCTTTATTATTTCATTTATTGAAGTAATATAAAAGCATCGAAGCTTACTTTATAGTCATCATCCCGATTTCTAAAGTAACAGCGAACATGCCACCCATCCATTTATAGAGGGGGGGGGTTCCATAATAAACTTGAGTTACACCGATTGTATCTTACAAAAAGGCATTACACTGTTGGCGTGTTTTTCTATTACGCAAACTGCCGTAATAATTGAAACTGCTACTACTTAAATATGCTATATTTAGATGTCTATTACTCGAATTAGTAGTAGTTTTCAAGCTATCTCCTTTATGAAAGTTCAATTGAGCAAAAGAAATTGAGTAGTATTTCAATGGACAATTTTCTTCGTGTTTTGGTACTTTGACACACAAGTTGATTCATGGTATTCCAACTGTCAGCAATATCTGTAAGTAGGGGGTTTTGGCTCCTTAAAGTCAATGGAGTCTTGTTGAATGCCAATTGAGTCAATAAGCAAGTACAGGAACATGACTATTGAGTCGATTTTTCCTTTGATTCAGGGGTATTCTAATTGATCCTATTATATTAATATATATATATATCTAATGGAGATAAAACAAAACACTATGGGAGATATCTTCATTTTCATACTTTTTATTTATTTAAAAAATCATTAAAGCAACGAATGAGCAAAACAAACATCTTTTTTACTGCATAGAGGAAAGAGGTAAACCCAAAATATAAAAGTGTTTCTCCAAACAGAGATCAAATTGCCAAAAGATAATCATCATGACACATCTATTAAACTGTCTTTCTCTTCTTTACTGACATATTTATGTTGGTCCTTATTAAAGGAGTCTATTCTAGCTGGAACAAATCAAAAGTATAGCATTTGTTCTTCATATTTCTATCTTTTTCCTTTATCATGTGTGGCAAAGCTTGTGCCACGTCCCAAGTTTTTTTTTTTTTTTTTTTATGGTATACAAAAGGCTAAAACGTAATTTCAGTCTTTTCGTAACCTTAAACCAGTAATTGGCAGAATTTTGCAATGCACAGAAAAACACCATGCCAATGTGAGTAATTCTTTATTACATAAGGCATAAATGTATCTAAGCTTCCTAGACTGTAAGTGGAGACGAAGAAAATGCGAAAGAGAAAACGAAACAGAATCATGTCAGCGTTGTATAAATATGGGTAGAGAATGTGTACCATTAGAACAACAGAGTGGTAGCAAAGACACTATTTACGCTGACGACAGCAATTTAAGCGCAATGTATAACCAGGTTGTAGAGCTAGAAAACCAACTTGAAATTCTCGAACATGAATTGAACGAGCAAAAACAATTAGCAAAACAGGAACCTCAATGGATCATAACCAACGTTAATGGCGAACTGCGGCTTACAAGTAGAATTCGATCATTTGAAGAGTTTATGCTTTACGGGCATTCGATAATGCGCTATTTATCACCATTTGGGAACGTATTTGGCAATACGAAGCTTGAATTTAAACAGAACTATCCCAGTTTTATACAAGTAGCTGCTTCTTTAATCATGAAATACCAGCGTTCCTATGTGAAAAATGATAAATTGCTAACAAACGAAGTATTCAACGATAGCGCAAAGCGTAAAAGACTACAGCTAATCATGGAGATATTAATTGACAATTATTTTCGCTGCAATAACGACTTTTGCCCTATTTTACATGAAGTTTCTTACCGAGAGCATTTCCACAGTCTTAAAGATCCACTCGCCGATGCTACCACTCTGGCTATTTGTGCTTCGTCTGCGATATCAGGATGTAAACACTCCATATTTAATATGAGTGAAAAACGCTACCTGGGTGAATTCTTTTTTCAAAAATGCATGAATATACTCTTGGAAATATTCGATGATAGCAATAGAGCGCTAGAGTCTTTGGTTACCATTAATGTGCTTCAGCTTTACATGATGTCATCAGGCAGGTTCAAGGAAAGTAGAAAATGGGCATCTATCGCTGTTTTGCTGGTAAGAGGACTAGCATTGGAAAACGAAGGTTTTGATAGAGGGGGTGACCATCTGTCTCCAAAAACGAGAATCAAATATGCTATTTTACATCGAAATAGTTTTCATTCAATCATTTTGTTGACTTCTTTGGACTATATACTAGAAAAAAAACAAGAAGATGTTGTTCATACCCGTGTTCATCTTGATACACTTCCTGACGAGCCTCAAATGTCAAAAGACTTTGTAGAAATGGGCAACTATATGCTCGAGCTGGCTCTACATCCAACGTTTATTGCGGTAATGATACAGAGCCGTAAATTATCAGGTGGTGATTTAGCAGAACTTTGTTTGGAAGATATTGTTAGATACGAAGAAATGATGAAGGACTGGTGGCACCGATTACCGGATTATTTAAAGATATGCCGTGACCCTTTTAACTTAACACCTGACATCATACAAAGTACTAAGGACATTCGAAAGCTGTTGTTAATGTTCTTTGTTGCCGTCATATCGATAGGTATGCAAGGAGTGCTTCTTCAACCAAAATCAGACGAAGATACGTTAAATCTGCACAGTGTACTTAAAGATAAAGCGACATGTTTAGTTATACAATTGATTGAGAACTGTCTTGAAATGACAAAAAGAATGGATCAGTTAGATGCTTTGTGTTATTGTAAAACATTCAATTGTACTATGTATTTTTAAACAGAGTTAACTTCCTCCTTTTATAGCTCCTGGAAGACTTTTAATTCACACAATTGACTCACTACTGGTGCTTGTAGATTCTAATTCGGACACTATGACACCGAAACTAAAAGAATATTTGTATGAATTTCGTATGTCCTTCAGCAAAAGTCAGCAGCATGTAGATAATTCACCGTTTTTCATAATATCAGAAGACATGCCTAAAGATAACATAGACCAATGCCATTTGCTTCCTACTGATTATTTTCTTCTGGACATGGTTGAAATACTTGTTCAACAAAGATTTAGTAATATCGACCTGAACTCTTGAGAATCTTTTTGTTTTTTATGGCCGTATCTCACAATGGGTGCATAATGTAGAGAACGATATCCCTTCTTGTATAATTAGTTTAAGCTTTAAGCAGGAAAATAAATAAATATTCACTGTGTGTACGATGTATTATTCTCAACTTGATCAATCAAAGTTAACTAAAAGTGTATATTGTAAAGCTGAAGAAGGACAGTCCTCCTTATATGTATAGTTCTTGGTTGATCTTCAAGCTCTCAGTGTGTATACAGTTCATATAATTATTCATCTTATAGTGAACTTGTCAACATAATAGGCACAACAAAGGGCAGATAAAGATAAAATATAATCAATGAAATCATTAAATACTTGCAGGGAACTCAATAACAACAATGATTTTTTTTTTTTACAAGGAAAGCAGCAATCTTATTGACAAGAATTACGAGAAGAATTCAAATTTTCATGCAAATCAAGATAACCCAGGACACACGAGATTTCAGACGCTTACAGCAAGATCATGTTTTCAAAGCAAGGTAGAAAAGTCAAAAAGGTTCTTTTTACGTTCCCCCTCTACATTTTACACCATTTGGAGTCAGCATTGTAAGTGCTTTCGGAAGATTAGAAATTAGATAGATCCATAGTATCCCACATGCTATCAGAGCCTATCAAAGTAATCAACTGCTGTAGACATTCACAGAATGAGGACTCTTTTTTTTTTTTTTTTTTCGAACAAGCAATAGATAATCAAAATAAAAATTGAGTCAGAAGTAGTAAAAAGGAGAAGCTTTAAGGGATCAAAAAATTAAAGGCAAATCCTTAGTGGATAAAATTTACACATGAAAATCTAGGGGCAACTGGAGGAGACGCATATAATTGCTTGAGAGCTAGAATATTTTGAAGGAGGTTATTATAAATAAATATACATACATGATAAACATGAAAACCTTTTTTCTTTTATTAGGAAAACGTTCCTGGAAAATTTAGTTTGAATCATAATTACCACTTCTTAAAATCATTTTTACTTTGTTTTTTTTCTTCTTTCTTACTCTTATTCATTGTAAAGTAGACAGCCTGTAAAATAATGACACCAGTTACAAAAATATTACAATATGACGACCTTTCAGATGTAGAAAATGCCACTGATGAAAGTATTGCAATAATTCTTCGAGATAGATTTTTAAAGGATCAAATTTATACTCGTGTTCGAGACTCACTATTGGTTGTAATTAACCCATATAAAGATTCTCGTGCAGATATCCAAGAAACCAGTGAAATTTATTTAGCTGAATATAAAAATACTGATATTAAAGAAAGGCTTCCACCTCATATATTTCAACATGTCAATCAAGCCTATTTTCATATGCGTCGTACTGGCAATGATCAGTCTATCATTTTCAGGTATTTATCAGCTAATTTCTCCTTAACTTTTTTTTTTTTTAAAAAAAAAAACCTCTCCTTTAATAGTGGTTTATGTGGAAGTGGGAAATCAGAAATGCACCAATGGGCATTATATCACTTGGTAACTCTCAGTAACCCTAAAAAGCCATCCAAAACGCAGCAATTAATCCAGAAAGCATATGGAGCTTTAGAAGCTTTTGGTCACGCAAAAACTACAGTTAACGAAAATGCGTCGCGATTTGGAAAGTACCTCGAACTACAATTCAACGAAAGAGGCAGAATGATCGGTGCAAAGTTCCTGGATTATATGCTGGAAAAATCACGAGTAGCACGCACGTCTGGGGATGAAAGAAACTTTCATGTTTTTTATTACTTACTTCACGGCTCTACACCTGAAGAAAAATCAGTGCTTCATTTAAGTGACGCTTCATCGTATACCTATTTATTCAAGACTAAAGAAGCTGCAAGGTTAGCTAGTGGGTTAGCTGTAGAAGATACAGCCAAATACAACGAGCTAAAATCACTCTTAAAATCACTGGGCATAAACAAAACAACACTATTCCATCTCACACAAATTTTGTCCGCTATTTTACATCTTGGAAACCTCCAGTTTATCGACGATGCTACAAACCAACAAGATTCTGCTATCATCAAAAATACAACTGAGCTAGAGATTACCGCTGAGCTTTTAGGGGTAGAGCCAAAAGCATTAGAGACTTGTCTTACATACCAAACCAAGTTGATAAAGAGGGACCTTACAACCATATTTCTAAATGCAGAACAAGCATCCGCGCAAAGAGATGCATTAGCAGAAGCTATTTATTCGTTATTAGTATCTTGGCTAGTCGAAACCTTCAATAAAAAATTATGTAAAGCAGAATTCCAAAACTTTATTGGCATCGTCGATTTTCCTGGTGCAGCACCTATCTCTGTAGCTTCCTACGATCAGTTTTGCGTACTCTACACCAATGAAAAGCTCTACAACCATATGCTTCACCATCTTTTTGAGAGAAACACAGAAGTTTACACAAACTTGAAGATACCCCTTGCCGACCAACCATCGATGAATTTCAACGACGCCTGTGTTCAATTATTAGACAATCCTCAAAACGGTTTGATCACTAGTCTTTCACAACACCCCATCTCCTCGGACCGTCCTGAATACTGCTTAGACGCGTTCAAACAGCATCACCGAAAAGACCCTCTCTTGGGTACAAAGCCCTCGAGTGAAAATACACTATTTACCATTCAACACTTTACAGGCACAGTCGCTTATTCACCCCTCGATTTCGGAAACCGTACTACCGAAACACTGTGCGCCGACTTTATTTCTCTTTTTGGAAAACAACAAGACATGATGCACGAAGCTCCTACCAATACACTCATCATCAAGCTTTTTTCGCAAAAATACATTCTTACAGAAAAACACCCCAAGAGCACGACACATATTGTATCAGGACAGCAGCCTGCAAAGCCGCATCGATCGCCTTCTGTGAAGCGTAAGTCCCCAGAGAAATCAGAGCAGTCGACAAACAGAGCGGGCCAGTTGCGTGAAGGAGTTAAGGATATGCTTGCGACATTGAATGACACGAAATCATGGTTCGTGTTATGCTTTCGATCGAATGATTTGTTGCTTCCTCATTCGTGCGATACAAAGAAACTAACAGCGCAGATCAAGACGTTTCATTTAAAACCGCTTGTGGCTAGAGCAAAATATGAATACACGATCAATATTCCATTACACGAGTTTTGTGAGAGGTATACAGACCTCATTCAGGCAACGTCGGTGGATTTGGATGCGGAAAATAAAGACAAATGGATGGCGCTACGTGATGCTTTTCATTGGACGGATAAAATGATGATTCTTAATAACGAAAAGGTAAACATGCTCTATTAAAAAAAAAAAAAAAGAATACGACTAAAAAAAAAATTTTTTTCATAGGTTTATTTGACAGAAACTATTTGGTCTTTACTTGAAAATAAGTTAAGAGCCATAGAGAAACGCGAACAAAGACGACAGCGATGTATAGCCAAAGGAGTTCCATTTGGTAATGTATATTTATTTTTATATAAAACAGGATTATTGATGTCATTTAAGTGGAGGAAGAGTTTCCAGATAGTACAAGTCAAGTTTGCTCTCAATTTATTCCACAATCATGTCGATCCATGACAGAAATAGGCTCGATTTGTTCAGAGGATTGTTTTGACGGCTGCTTTGAGGAAGAATCCACCTCTGTTTGCTCCCATCCATGTGACGATAGTCTTATGCGAGGTGACGAAGAAAAACAATACCATGTATTTGGAGACGACGCTCGCTCAGAATCTAAAAAACTACAAGTGACCGAGAAAGAAATGTTGGAAGCCAAGGATACGAAGAAAAATAAAAAGGGTAAAAAAACGAGTCGAGCACGTGGATGTTGGGTAGTCATGACCTGGATGACAACTTGGTGGATCCCTAGTGCAATTATGAACCACTTATGCGGTATGAGACGCTCTGATATTCGCATGGCCTGGCGAGAAAAGCTCACACTCTGCGGTCTCATCTTCTTGCTTTGTGCTGTAATGATTTGGTTCATTGCCTTTTTTGGTCGGTTAGTATGTCCTCATCAAGATTTGTACACACAATCAGAACTGCAAGCTAAGAGTGACAGGGATAATGCGTATGTTGCTATTCGTGGTGAAGTGTTTGACCTTACTTCATTTGCTCCACGCCATTGGGCATCTGAAGTCATACCCACAAGTGCCCTCTTTCAATACGCAGGCCAGGACGCAAGTGACATATTTCCTGTACAAGTATCTGCCTTATGTGATGGCGTCGATGGTACTGTTCCAAAAGAAGTCACTTTGGATGCACACATTAACATTACAGATTCCAATGCTGCTTATCATGATTTCCGAAATTTCCGTGAAGACTATCGTCCTGATTGGTATTTTGAACAAATGGTGTACTTGCGAAGGAACTATCGTCTTGGTTTTATGGGTTATGACCCTGTTGATATCAAGAATCAAGCGCTCTATCCTGTCCAAATTGGAGGCATTAACACACAACGTCAATGGGCTATTATTCACAACAACGTGTTTGATTTGACGTCGTATATGATGGGTGGTCGTTCTCTTCGTGCCTCTGACGGACAGCAATTACCTGCCAATGTCGACATGGAGTTCATTGACAATTCAATCACGGAACTTTTTCGCCAACTCTCTGGAACAGACATCTCTGCTCACTTTGATGCCTTGCCACTAGATAAAACCGTGCGTGAGCGCCAACTTATCTGTCTACGTAACTTGTTCTTTGTAGGCAAAGTCGATACCCGTAACTCACTGCACTGTTTATTTTCTGAATACTTGCTGCTGCTCATCACTGGGTTTCTCTGCAGTGTCATTTTATTCAAGTTTTTAGCGGCTCTTCGATTAGGCACACAACGCGTCCCCGAAGAATACGACAAGTTCATCATTTGTCAAGTGCCTTGTTATACAGAAGGTGAAGAATCGTTGAGAAAAACCATCAATTCGCTCGCTGTTCTGCGCTACGACGATAAGCGGAAACTGTTGTTCTTGATAGCAGATGGTATGATTGTAGGTAGTGGTAATGATCGATCCACGCCTCGTATTGTGCTTGATATTTTAGGCGTTGATCCTTCTGTTGACCCAGAGCCCATGTCCTTTCTGTCCTTGGGTGAAGGTCGTAAACAACACAATATGGGAAAAGTGTACTCGGGTCTTTATGAATATTCAGGTCATGTCGTACCATTTATTGTCATTGTCAAAGTAGGTACACCTGAAGAACGACAAAAGCCTGGAAATCGAGGTAAGCGAGATTCTCAAATGGTCCTCATGCGGTTCTTGAACAAGGTTCATTTCGATGCTCCCATGACTCCGCTGGAACTCGACATCTTCCATCAACTTAAAAATGTCATTGGTGTCAATCCTGGATTTTATGAATTTGTGCTCATGGTGGATGCGGATACTGAAGTGTTACCGGACTCTTTGAACCGTATGGTCTCTTGCTTTGTCAATGATTCTAAAATCGTGGGCCTCTGCGGTGAAACCATGTTATCCAACGAAAAAGATACGTGGGTGACCATGATCCAAGTCTATGAATACTATATTTCTCATCATTTGGCCAAGGCGTTTGAATCGTTGTTTGGTTCTGTGACTTGTTTGCCTGGTTGTTTTTGTATGTATCGCATTCGATCGACGACACGGAACCAGCCCTTACTCGCCTCAAACCAAGTGATCAATGATTATTCTGAGAATCATGTTGATACCTTGCATAAAAAGAACTTGCTGCATTTGGGTGAAGACAGGTATTTGACAACGTTGATATTGAAACACTTTCCTAATTATAAGACCAAATTTACACCCGATGCTGCTTGTATGACAAATGCTCCTGATCAATGGCCTGTGTTGCTATCCCAGCGTCGTCGATGGATCAATTCTACAGTTCATAATTTAGGTGAACTCATGTTTCTACCCCAGCTTTGTGGATTCTGCTGTTTCTCTATGCGGTTTGTGGTGATGCTGGATTTACTTAGTACTTTGGTGATGCCTGCTGTTGTGTGTTATTTAGGATACCTTGTTTACCAATTATGCACAAATACAAATCAAGTACCTCTTATGTCAATCATCACATTGGCTGGTGTTTATGGTTTGCAAGCTATTATTTTCATACTTCGACGCAAGGTAAAACCAATTAAAAAAAGAAGAAAAATTCATATTCATTTTCTTTTTACTATAGTGGGAGCATATTGGGTGGATGATTGTCTACATATTAGCTATTCCTGTATTTTCTTTCCTTATTCCTATCTATGCATTTTGGCATTTCGATGATTTTTCGTGGGGTAACACTCGTATTGTTGTAGGCGAAAAGGGGCAAAAGAAAGCAGTAGGACCTGAAGAAGGTGACTTTGATCCTGAATCAATACCCACTAAAAGTTGGTCTGAATATGAAAAGGAAATCATGATGGATGAAGAAGGATGGGAAGGAAGAGCATCATCTCATCAAGAAACAGTTTGTTCTTGTGAAGAAGAGCATCATCGTCATCACTCTCGATGTTCTTCTGTTTGTTCTTCACAAGGAGGAGAAGATTATTCAGTTTATAGCTATACGGACAACTCAAATCATCACCGTGACTATTATGATGAAAAAAGTACTACTCATTATAGAAAATAAATCTTTGTATCAATAACACTTCCTTGGGAGTACAAAATGCGTTACTTTTTGAGTTACCATGGATGGCTTGTGAATCACGTGATATGAGTCATTTCTTGTAACTGTTTCTAAAATGGTAATAACCTGCATTGAAGTGATTTTCCTCTTATTTATGCACATAATAAAAGTTTAGTTTTTAAGACTTTTAAAAAGAATAATAATAGTGTATTCTTATACAGCATTTATGTGTAAAGTTAAGCATAATTATCAGATGTAATCTGGTAGATAGCCATTTTTATTTAAAATAGCGACATTTTTTTTTTTTCTTTTTTTTTGACAAAAAGCCTCCCCCAGGAACACAATTTTTTTTTTTTTCTTCTCTAAACTAATAATTCTTCATAATGTCACCTCCCATTGCCTCTGGTCAATCTGAGTCTGGTAAAGCTCGTTTCTTGGGCAGTGCTAGTTCCGGTATCCTCGAATTAATCATTTTCCACCCTGTCGATACTGTCGCTAAACGTTTAATGAGTAACCAACAAAAGGTAAAAACATAGTCATAATGTTGTTAAAAAGGAAGGAAAACTCAAAAATTGTTTTATCTTTTTAGCTCTGGGATGGTGCTCGTAGTTTCGCTGAGAACAAGGCTAATGTCAACCAAGTCGTTTTCAAGGTAAAAAAAAAAAAAAAAAAAAAAAAAAAAAAATTTGACAAGGGGGTGGTACTTAATTTTTTTCTTCCTTTGTTAAAAAGGATGCTGCTTCTGCTGGATTTTTCAAAAAGTATGCTTCTCTTTTCCCTGGTCTTGGATTTGCTGCTGGTTATAAAGTAGCACAAAGAGTATACAAATTCGGTGGTCAACCTTTTGTCAAGGATTATTTAAACAAGCATCACAAGGATTTATTCACAAATGCATTTGGTGAAAAGACCGGTAAGACCATCATGCACGCTACTGCTGGTAGTTTGGTGGGTATTGGTGAAATTGCTTTACTTCCCTTGGATGTTTTGAAGATTAAGAGACAAACTAACCCTGAAGCTTTCCGTGGTCGTGGTTTCTTGACCATTGTCAAAGATGAAGGTATGGGTCTTTATCGTGGTGCTGGCTGGACTGCTGCTCGTAATGCCCCTGGTTCCTTTGCTTTATTCGGTGGTTCCGCTTTCGTTAAAGAATACGTCTTCTCTTTGAGTGATTACAATAAGGCTACTTTCTTCCAAAACTTCTGTGCTTCCATTGGTGGTGCTGTTGCTTCTATCACTGTTGCCGCTCCCTTAGATGTTGTCAAGACTCGTATTCAAAACCGTAACTTTGAAAACCCTGAATCTGGTCTCAAAATTGTTAAGGACCTTATCAAGAACGAAGGTTTCGCTGGTTTCTTCAAGGGTTTGACTCCCAAGATCTTAGTTGTAAGTAGTTTAAAGTGTGTATTTTAACACTTCATTAATCTCTATCATTCTTTAGGTTGGTCCCAAGTTGATTTTCAGTTTCACCGTTGCTCAACAATTAATCCCTGTTTTCCACAAGATGTTGGAAGGTGAAAAATAAATCAACACCATTGTAAAATTATTATTATTATTTAAATAAAAAAAAGGCATTTAGAAAAGCTATTCAAATCTTTGTAATTTTACAGTGGAACAAGAGATTTTGTTCTATCACTGACATTGCTTGAACTCAATCAAAAATCCCATAGTTCGGTTCTAAAGCAGTTCAATTTTTTTTTTATTTAAAAAGTGTATTTTATACAAGAACTAAGTATATTTTTTTTTATAGATATAGGATGATAATAAATGTTGCTACAAATTACACTTAATAGAAACCCTTGGCGTGGTTTTCACAAATGTCACGGAGCTTGCCTTCGAGTTCCTTGGAGAGGACACCCTTGGAGCGGATTTCTTCAAGGACATCAGCGTGTTGAGTGTGAACGTGGCTAATGAAATCCTTTTCCCAATCAACAACCTTGTTAACGGGGATCTTATCAAGGTAACCGTTGACACCTGCAAAGATGATAGGAACTTGAGCTTGGATAGACAAAGGAGAGTATTGAGGTTGCTTCAATAATTCAGTGAGACGAGCACCACGGTTCAACAAGAATTGAGTGGAAGCATCCAAATCAGAACCGAATTGGGCGAAAGCAGCAACTTCACGGTATTGAGCCAAGAAAAGCTTCATGGAACCAGCGACTTGCTTCATGGCTTTGGTTTGAGCAGCGGAACCGACACGAGAGACGGAAAGACCGACGTTAATGGCGGGACGGATACCCTTGAAGAAAAGTTCGGCTTCCAAGAAGATTTGACCATCAGTAATGGAAATAACGTTGGTAGGAATATAAGCTGAGACGTCACCACCTTGAGTTTCAATGATGGGAAGGGCAGTCATGGAACCGTAACCAAAGTTCTTGTTCATCTTGGCAGCACGTTCCAAAAGACGAGAGTGAAGGTAGAAGACATCACCAGGGTAAGCTTCACGACCAGGAGGACGACGAAGCAAGAGAGACATTTGACGGTAAGCAACAGCTTGCTTGGACAAATCGTCATAGATGATCAAAGAATGGCGACCGTTATCACGGAACCATTCACCAAAGGCAGCACCAGAGAAAGGAGCAAGGTATTGAAGAGGAGCGGCTTCAGAAGCAGTAGCAGCAACGACGGTGGTGTACTTCATGGCATCTAATAAATAAAAAACATTAATTGACCAAACTCTTTTTTTTTTTTTACAACACTAAATGCTTACCGTTTTCTTCAAGAGTTCTGACAAGTTGGGCAACAGTAGAACGCTTTTGACCGACAGCAACGTAGATACAGTACAACTTCTTGGCTTCATCAGAGCCGTTGTTCCAGTTCTTTTGGTTCAAAATGGTATCGAGAGCAACAGCAGTCTTACCAGTTTGACGATCACCAATGATCAATTCACGTTGACCACGACCAATGGGGACCATGGAATCAACAGACTTGATACCAGTTTGCATAGGTTCGTTGACAGAGTGACGAGGCAAGATACCAGGAGCCTTGACTTGGACACGAGAACGGCCAACAGTGTCAAGAGGACCTTTGCCATCAATGGGGTTACCAAGGGCATCGACAACACGACCAAGGATACCAGGACCGACGGGAACATCGACAATAGCACCAGTACGCTTGACAGTATCACCTTCCTTGATCAAACGATCGTTACCGAAAACGACAATACCAACGTTATCGGGTTCCAAGTTAAGAGCCATACCCTAAAAATCCTTATATCAATATCTCTTTTTCTCTCTCTCTCTCTATTCTTATATCTACCTTGAGACCGCTGGAGAATTCAACCATTTCTTCAGCTTGACAGTTCTTTAAACCATAAACACGAGCAATACCATCACCAATAGACAAAACACGACCGGTTTCTTGGAGGTCGATTTCAGAGTTGGCACCCAAGATACGTTGTTCAAGGATAGAAGAGACTTCAGAGGTAGAAGGCTTAGCAGTAGCGTAGGTACGAGCAGCAAGAGCAACAGCACCAAGGTTAAGACGAGCCTATAGTTTGTTTTTTCATTAATCGAGTCATTTTAATTATATATATAGAAAAAAGGTAGTAGTGTTCTGGGTGAAAAACAAAGCTGAATGGTGCCTTAAATCATTGTAATCCACATTGTTGCTTATTTGTTGTTGTAACCCAAATACACTACTCCATAAAAAAAAAAAAAAATAATAATAATCTTACAGCAGGAGCCAAGCTACGAGTAGCCAAAGGACGAGCAATACGAGCAACGTTTCTAAGCATTGTTTTTAGATTATTGTGTAGAAAAAAAAAAAAAAAAAAAACTTTTATTTCGCAAGTCTTTTTAATTTTTTAAAGTTTCCCCAGAAATTTTCGAGGGGGGTGGTGGTGGTTCCAAATTCAACACCTAAAAGAGTCCCTTTAAAATCATAGGTCAATCCAACAAAAATGAGTGACATCATCAACTTTTTTTTTTTTTTTTTTTGAAAAGGGATAATAAAGCTGGTTTATTAAGGAAGAAGAAGTGATTAAAAAGAAGATGAAAATTAGTGAAATGTAGGTTGTATAGTGTATGTATGTGTGTATGTATATGTCGGGAATTAATAGTCTTCATCATCAGTATCTGAGTCACCGTCATGATAAAGCGTAACTACACATTCATATTAGTAGAGTAAACAAAATAAGAAAGAAGTCTATTTACTTGAGCTGAACTTTTCGAAAGGATTGTTTGATTTATCATCCAAAGTAACAACAATGTCGTCTGATTCAAGGTCAAAACTATGTTTATCTTTTGGCATTCTTCTAAAATTCAAAGCGTCAATACCATTTGGTTTCTGAACTAAAGGGACGATAGGTGGTGTACAATGCCTTAAGAGAGCAAAGTTGGTATTTTTAAAGAAAGGGTGAGATTTGACATCGGATGCGCCTGCACGTGATCCAAGACGCTTATTTTCGTCTTTGTGTAGTAGCTTTTTTATGAGGTTTTTGCAGTTACTTGAGATATGTGTTTGATGTGGTTTAGGCTGAGGTCCAAAATAAGGATCCCAATTTAAAATTTGTGCAAATGTTTCATTGCGATTAGAGCCTTTGAAAGGCGTCGTGCCAAACTATATGATTATTAGTATCTTTGTGAGACACTTTAGGATCGTTTATTACCAGCATCTCATATATGAGTATACCCAAGGTCCACCAATCAACTGCACTTGTATGCCCACATCCTTTAATTACTTCAGGTGCTATATATTCTGGTAATACAGCAATGAGTACGTTTGATTTGTAAGATATAAAGTCAATGATATACCTTCTGTGCCTACAAAACTATTTGTCCTAAGGTTTATTACACAGCTTCTCGTATCAATCGAAGGCGGCTATATGTATGTATTTAGTTATAAAGTAGTGTTTCAAAACGGCGACCATTTACCAAACTTGGAGAATTGGATTTAACAATATTTGGGTTTCCTGGGGGATGAGAGCCTTTACTTAGATCAAAATCTGTCAACATAATATGCCCACTTTGATGAAGTAAAATGTCTATAACAAGACATGAGTACTTTTTATCTTTCATTGCAAAATACTCACTTTCTGGTTTCAAATCTCGATAAATGTGGCCTTGTAAATGCAAATATTCCAAGGCAGCTATGACTTCAGCTGCATAAAATTTGGCGCCTTCTTCAGTTAAACATTTACCAGGTCTTAATTGAAGTGCTCGGAAAAATTCACCTCCCATACAATATTCCATTACAAAATACAGATAATCTTGACTTTGAAAAGAATGGAATAAAGTGACGATGAATGGATGATTTGATTTTGTGAGGATCTCTTGTTCAGCTAAAGCTCGCTTGATTTTGTTTCTTCTAATCATTTCTTTCTTTGATAAAACTAAATAAAGGTCATGTCAATAGAACTTTGGCTTTACTGGAAGGTTTATTTTACCTTTCATAGCATATAACTTTCCTGTCTCTTTTTGTTGTACCATATAGACTTTTCCAACATCCCCTTTACCGAGCATTCTAATTTTTATAAAACTGGAAGGTCCCACTTCAACATTTTTAACTTTGATACTACTGCTCGAATAAGTTCTTCGGCAGGTTTTTCTTAATTTTTGTACTGGAGAAGAAGAGTCGGTTGTCCTGAGAGAAATCACCGAGTTGTTATTAGTGGTTGGTTGCCTGAAAACCATATTGAGTATTTTTGCGTTTGGTGCAGAAACAACTCTTCTAATTGTCTTTTCACTATTTTCTTTGTCATTATCTCCGTTTGTTGTTGAAAACCAGGAATTACTTTTAAAGCCTTTTTGTGAGGCAATATCAAAGTCGTTTGGGATAGCAAAAGCAGGTGGAGGTGGCGAAGTAGGGTAAAAGAACGATTTCAATTTAGTCACCATTGGATAAGATGGAGGAGGAGGAGAACAAATCTCCAAATCAACATCTTTTGTTTCGGTCATCAATTTATTTTAATATTGTCTTCCCCTCTAGTAAAAAATAATAGAAAAATACTACAATTATCTCTGCGTTGAGTCTACACTAAATTATCTACAGTGTTTCTGTGTCAGTTTTTTTCTGGACCAATCAAGAATAATTTATTGATGATCTGCTTACCTTTTTTAGACTGAAATAAAAATGAAAATTTATATAGAAATTGTTATATTTTTCTGGGCGAATTGAAATTAGTCTTTAGACGATCAGCTTACCTATTTTAGAAAACAGAAAATACAATTTTCCAATAAAAAAAGAATAATTTTTTTGGACCAATTGATAGTTAATTTTGGAAAGTTTTATATCTTTTATGGAATTTATATGATGGATAATCATAGATATAAGATGAAATGTTGTTATTGTATATTATTAGACTTAATTCGTGAATTACCTAAAGCAAACTTATTAAACATCTTACGCTAATCCTCCAACTAACAATCTGGTGGACCAGACATTGTTGTCTTTGAGATGCTTATTAATTTAATAAAAGAGGAAATTGTGAAATTTGATTGGCTCTTGTTATCATCATCAAAAAGAAACACTGTTCATGAAGGCATCTTCTACAGAAGTATGCTTTACTCAACTGGTTAAATTTAAGGCGGTTATTTATAGAGAACAGTATGAGATCATAGTCGTTTATCTGAGCGTTAACGAGGCTGCTGGGTTCCTTTTTTTTGGTGACAGATCCAAACCAAAATATTTTTTTCGTAGTTTATAAATAAAAATGGCGTTATTTTTAATAAACATAGTATGCGTTCACTAACGGTAATCGTCAAGGACTATTACTTGTAACCAAAAAAGAAGTAACTAGACAACATCCGTCGACACCTCTTTCATGGTGGCGGCACACTCCGCCTGAAACGTTTATAAGACATTATGATTGGTTTGCTTCTGACTCAATGTTAGTGGGTGTGCTAAGTGTCAAAAAAAAAAAAAAAAAGAGGGCAATTTTTTTAGTGTCCTTTTTTTATTTTTTTTCTTTCTTTTTCTTTTTAATAATTTTTTATTATTTATTATGGTATGACTCTTTATTATTACATGAATGATAATTGAACTCACAATTTGCTTATAGTTTCCCCGTAGAGTGAGTTTCGACCTGAGTCATAATGTTGTGTATGTTTTACCTACTTCAGAAGAATGTAAACACGCAGCTAAGCAAAGACATCGCGAAGAGTGGCAACGTAGAAGCTTAAATGAAGACATGCTTAGTGAAGACATTATTGCTGAAATCCAGGAGCAATGTTCCCGTGACTCTGATGAAGAATTACTTGCTCTTCCAATTAAAAGTTGTTTGAAAAAACCTCCTACCGAGGCAAATATTGCCACCAACATGATTGACAGAAGAAAGAAAAAGAAGCATAGTAGTAGAAAAAAGAGAAACAATCATGGTAATAATCTATACATAACACTATTCAAAAAGAGACACTAAAATATAAGGCTATCAGTTCGTAGTGCCATTTCAGTAAATTGAATTGATGTTGTTACTTTAAACGACCCAATTACACGCGGTCGCTTTTTACACTCATCACCATACTTTTATGATATGATGAATTACTACTATTGGTCAGCTACAACTTTATTAGATTGTACTCGCCATTCTTATCTTTTCTATTATGCTTTTCAACGTAAAAAGAAACGTAAAAAAAAAAAAAAAAGATAACATAGACAACCCCCCTCTCTCTCTCACTCTCACACACACATAGAGCTTCCCCTTTTATGCATCCCTGTTACAGTGAGCGCTAATTATGAAATGAAATAAAATGTTATGAATTAAACTTCTGTAATCTTGGTTCATCTTTAATTTCATGCAAAGTGTATGAGAATTAAAACTGGGTCCTGTGAACACAAAATGAAACCTTATTTCCATGGAAATAATGACTTCTAAACTTCCCCTGTGTGACATGAAATAAATGAATCGCAGTCAATTTAAGGTTCTGTTTTCCCCTTAAAGTATACGCGTAAGTCAATTCATAACACGCGTCAGATTTTTACCTTATTGGAAGAAAACCATGTGATACCACATATACCCCTTACAAGCCGTATTAACATGTATAATGACAACCGGTATTGTTTCTTCTAGTTAAAATTGAAAGTAATAGAAACCCTCAATATAACCGAGTAACTCAATAACTACGCTTTCAAGGCCCCCCTTTTTTTTTGTTATTTAAACATACAGTACCAGCATACTGTTTTTGTTTTGTGCTAGACCATACCATAGTATTGACTTTAAAAAATGTCGATCAAACATTATCCGGCTCAAAAAGGGGAACTCTTCTACCGATACTTTATCGAGAAGTTTACCGAGAGAACATTTCCCTTACAAATTAGTTCAAACTTCAATCAAATATAAATAGGGACCCTTTGAAAATTGAGTGTTCCTTTTCGAAAAAAAAACAGGGGATGATCTTTGTATTTCTTGTTACTTTCTTCGCCTTATTATACGTAGCTATTCAAGAATAATGTCAAAAACCAAGAATTCCGTTTTCTATTACATTTTCACTATACCTTTTGGGTATTTCTTATTAAAACACATTCATCACACACTTTTGCCTTTCAACATCGTTCAAAGAAATGCCTGTCAAAATGCTAGCCAATTACTCGAAACCTACTCTGCTCCTGGTTTCCATGATCTCTTGGACCGAATTGTATGTGTGCTTGTTCGGTTCTGCTATAAGGCCGTCAATGATCCTCTTTGTTTCCCTGTGACAGCTACCTTAGTAGGTCTCGCCACCACAACCTATGCCATCATGTCTGTTGAGCGTGTCCGTTTTAACAACACCAAATTCCTGACAACTTTCATGATTACTATGGGCAATATCATTGGTACTGGTATCATTGCACCTCTTGCTTGGTTACCATGGTACGGTTGGACCCTGCACACACATTATAAAAGCATCAACAAGGACAAACTTGCCGATACACAAACCGCTGTACATGTCAAGACCAACAAAAAGACTAAAAGTTTAAGACAACGAATTTATGAATATCATGAGAAAGACAGTTTGACACTGCCTTTTGTTCAACCTCATCATGCATTGAGTATTGCCTTGGCTTGTTTGGTGGGTCAGTTTTTGCCAGTTGCTTTACTCGTATCTCACGGCCCTTCACTCACACAACGCAACATCTTGGCTGCATTTCAATATTTCCCTATTACATTTGGTTTAGTTGAATGTGGGTTGCCTCTGATGACCAAGTTTATTTTTAAGAATACAGACGAAGAAAAGAAGAGAGAGGAGGGTAAAGAAAGTGTTAAGTTGTTGTATGCCAGTCTTGCAAGTGTCAATGCCTTTATTTGGATGTGGGTGTGGATCAAATGGTTTCAGACAGCACAAGCGCCTGAACAGATGCTTCGACAATGGATCGAGTTGTTTTTCTCTTTTGGAACTGGCAGTAATTCAGTGGCTTACATGTTGATGTGGGATGTAGCAGCTTTGTTGGGCACATTCACTTATTGGTCATGGCTTGAAGACGGTAAACAAGGTGTTCAATGCTTACTTTTGTCTTCAGTCGTGTTGGGTCCAGGTGCAGGGTTGGCTTTGTATTCTCTCAAACGAGAGCATAGAATTTAAAAAATATAGCATTGTACTTGAAAAAGAATCGTGTATTTTTTTTGTAATAAACTCATAATAGCTCATTGTGAAAATTATTATGAGCCTCCTTCTTTAATTTGAAAGTGTCTTTAGAGGCGACATTGAACTGACTTACAATTTGTTAATGCACAAAACTGACAAGAGTGGAATTATATCCAGTAACCTCAATTCGGTTTGTAATGCAATGCAATGAATGTAATGTCAACTGAGTTGAGGATATAAAAGCTACTCCAAATAAGCTACTAGCAGTATTGAGTAGAAAGACACTGTATTACAGGCTCATTTTTGCTTTACTGCTTTAGACATTATGGTAAGCGTGTTTATATATGTGAGCTCTTTGGCAGTATGAGATAAGCAAGCCTAGCAGAGATGAGACCTTATAGCTCTACTCTATGATGTCTAAATTTTACCAAGTACCTTTGCAGTGTGATGGTTTTGTGTGGCTTATTTATATGTCTCTTAGCACCTACATGATCCCTCAAAGATATTTTACAAAATCCTAGCCATACCAAAAAATGCACTTGGACGATATTAGTCTCAATCGAAAGCTAAAACTCTCCTTTTGAGTGAGGAAACAAAGAAAGTGTCACTTTTATTGCTCTTCTTTCTGAAAAGCCGTGTTTTATTTTTGTAAACAAAACATTGAAAAAAAAAAAAAAAAAAAAAAAAAAAAAAAAGA
>JNEK01002878.1:0-21207 GCA_000697295.1 Mucor indicus B7402
ACCATGGGTACTTCAATGCTCAAAAGTTTGAAACCTTGTTTGAAGATCTTTGTAAGTCTATTCAGCAATTTGGTTCATGTATCATCTATATGGATGGTGCATCTTACCACAAACGCAGAATAAACAAAGTACCAACTAGCCAGTGGAAAAAAGCAGAGGTTGTGGAATGGCTAAGCAACAGAAACATAACTTTTCCAACAGACGAACAAGGCAATTCAACTCAAGCAGGATTATTGCAGTTTATCAAAAAGATGAATATAAAACCCCAATACGCTTCTTTTGACATCGCAAACAAATACAGTCACAGAATAATGCTAACGCCGCCATACCATCCTGAAGTCCAGCCTATTGAGAAGGTTTGGGCAATGATAAAGAACCCAATTGCCCACAATCCTGACCCTGAAGAGACATTGTTGTCACTAAGGGAAAAGCTGGTGCTTTCATTAAAAGAAGTTTCAGAAAACTCGCTGATATCAGTTTGGAAGAAGTCGATTGACAGCTGCAAGGAGTATCAGGATGAGTTTTATAGGCAAAAAGACCCTCTAGACCTTGAACATGAAGATGAAGACGAAGAAACAGGCTCTAGCTGAGTTTAAATCAATAAATATTTTCTTAAAAACTTCATTTTTGCTTTAAAAAAGATAGCGAGAAAATGATACAGGGGATTAAGGAATTGAACAACAATTAAGCAAATGGCAACTATTTTCCAGTTTATTGAAAGTGTTTTGAGAAAAATCGGTTCAAGGGATCTTGAGAAAACTGAGTCGGAGTGGTTACGATAATTTTTGAATATGACTCTAAATAAACAATCACACTTTGCTTAGAAACTATTAGATTAGTTATTTTGAACATTAGATATAAATCTAGAGAATATTGTTCATACGGAAGATAATCAATCAGTATCATAGTTAATAACTAGATTTGCATTAGCTTTATATGAGAGTTAAGAAAAGCACAAATACGTATAATTATCGAAGACTACAAATATCTTTGAGAGGACTTAGTTATGTAACCTTGCGAACTAACGAAAACGAAAGCCGTTAATAATTTCAATACTTGCACCTTTTTTGTTCGGGAAATTTGGGTGCTGTTAAATGTGCTTTGGTCTTTCTAGATCGACCAATGATCCTTGGTACCTAACTGGTAGCTGGGCTGTGTAATTCTATGATCTATCATGGGATTTCTTCTTCTTTTATCTTCCCTTCTTTGCCTTTTTGGCCGTAGGATTTTTTCTTCTGTCTCGGACTGGCCCAAGTATAAGTCATATATTATACTGTGTGCACTAGCGTTATTTAAATGAAGATTTATTGTAGTATGTAATTATACGGACATCTATTTTTCGTTATCTTTATGAGAGCACATATAATCGACTTAAGCTACTGATTATTAACCAACTTTCATATTGAACAAGTTTTTTAATTGCTACTTATTTTTTAACCAGTATGGTCTTTTCAAAAAAAAAAAAATCATGTGCACTTGGGAACCGATAGCTGGCAATGGAGTGAAATTGATATCCCCCATAAAGCTGTTTTCTGTTTTATTATGTACCAAAACATTTTTAGTAGAAAAAAAAATGGTTACACTAAATGAATAAAATTGTTTCTGGTTGACAATAATTAGATTCAGGAGCCGCGCAACTACTTTTTTATCCTTTTTACCTACAAGTGTATTTAAAGATGACTTCTAGTGTGAGTAAAAAAAAAAAAAGGCAACTAATAAATCAGGGATGGTTAAACATCTATGTCTAAACTTAGAATACTTGGGATTTGGACGCCATGTTGGCACAAGAAATCCAGGACCTGAATAGAGATTCAGCAGAAGATAGGCGTGTGAAAGAAGCTGTTATTGTTTCGAAACCAGACCCCAACAAACTGGATCCTGACGACAGTTCTTCTTCTGATGAGGATTACGAAGAAGATTTAGCAATTCGAGACCCTGAATTATTCAAGATTACAGAAAGTAATAGACAAATCCCTGTAGATGTTGCACTCTCAGAAACAAAACATAACTCCAAGCTGGCTCGTAGACCTCCGGAACTTGTATTTTCTGATCCCCCAATCCTTGTAAGCAGACCCGATTATATTGAAGTCACTTTTGACTATGGTGTATCGCAAAACCACCAAGCAATAAAGCCAAAGCGTTACATGATTATGGCAGATTTCGGCGAAGAGAGTATGTATGCATTAAAATGGGGTATCGGCACCCTATTAAGAAACGGAGACGAACTCCATGTAGCTAGTGTAGCTACTATTGACGAAGACGTTGAAGACATGGACAGTGATGAAAAATATCAACTGTGGGCGGAACTTGACCGAAATTCAAAAGCTCTGATTTCCCGTGTGAAAAGCATATTGATTGAGATGATGCTCTTTAATATCAAGATTGTTATATATTCGGTGGCTGGTAAAACAAGAGATTCTTTATTAAACCTGGCAAGTAAATGTTGTCAATTTTTAATTCATAATACTCATTTTTCCCTATAGATTTATGCTACTCCTAAATTGACGATGGTAATTTGTGGTTCCAGAGACAGGGGGGCTATTAAGGGGTAAGAAGTAGATGAAGAAATGTTTCCGTACTATAATATGTTTAACACCGCTTTATACGTCTAGCATGATAATGGGCAGTGTCTCTACATTTTTAGTTCACAATTCACCTATTCCTGTTTCTGTTGTCAGGCCGCAAAAAAAGGAAAAATCAAAGAAAAAGAAAAAAACAGCAGCACAAAAGTTAAGTCAGAGTGTTAAGACAGGACAATTAAAAGTGGACGAAGCAGAAGGTGCGTCACTCAGTATCAACAGTTATGATGGTACAGCTGCATAACTTTTATTATTATTTATTCAAGCAAAAACAATTGCAACAATTAATAAACTTAATAACATCATTACTAATCTTGACACGAAAGCTCCCTGTGGAGATTGTGTAGTATTCAAAGAATTACTTGGAGTATTCTATAAACAAATCCAGTTACATGCCTATTCATTGCTTTTTTAAAGTTCTTACAAATGCAACACCTCCTACCAAGGGAAAAAATCCAAATCCAGCAGAGATGGACATGCTATTTCTGGTAAATGGGTTGGGACCAAAAAATGACGTTGTGGGCCTGTTTGGATCATGGAGAGGAGGTGGCCTTTGTCCAGCTGGTCGTGTAGGTATAGAGGGGTCGTTTCTGGAATCTATTAATGACTGCAGTCTTGCTTGTCTTTTGTAAAATTTTACCTTGGGTCTTTTTCCTCCTTGCCTCGGCCATAAATAGGAATAACTTTGTCCTTCCCGCAACCCGCTTTGCATACTGGGCAGTTGGGATTTCTAGATTGTGCGTTTAACCACTGAGCTAAGCAAGACCAGCTATAATTAAAAATAAGAATTCGAAGTGACAACTGTCAGTAGTTTACCAAAATAAATGACCACATAATGTTAATACAGGATGTACTGCCGTGTCGAAACTAACAAGAAGGATTGGTGATGAAAGCAAAAAAATAAATCTGAAAGCAGAAATTTACCAAATATTGCATTCATAAAAGCCTCTGCCATTATAGTGGATGTCATCCTTGTAATTGTCTGCCATTATTGTAGTGTTTGTCTTATTTGCTGTTGGTGCACTATTGACATGCCTTTGTCGCAATACGCTTTCTGTTGATGAATGAAGCTGAGCGGCCGATCCACTTATTTCAGGAGACATCTCTTCTGTATTGCTTATGCTTTCTTCAGCTAGACTGTACGAGGATTCCATATGGTGTTGAGAAATACAGCATTTGTACTTGAAATTCAGATGGATGTTAATTTTTTTCTTGGACGAATTAAAATTGATTTCTAGACATCAACATTACCTTCTATGGAAAAATTATATAAAAAGAAATTAATTCTTAGATAAATCACTTAAACTTTGAAGTCGTTTTTCACCTTTTTTGGATGTTATATAAATGGAAACTGGTTGAAAAATGATTGGAAAGTAGAAAAAGCGAAGGAAAAGCAATACCAAATAAATCTGATGAACGTTTATTATAGACTGCTACTTTAAACAGACATATATATTCATAGCAAGCAACATCATAAAACTAATGAACAGGGGTGAATGAGTTTAAGAAAGGAATAATGGAGACCCAGAGAGAAAGCGTTAGCCACCAGGTAAATAATAAGTCCAAAAACTTGTCCTCTATAGGTCGTATCAAAGATTACTATGGCAAAAACTTGAATATAAATGATTACTACACATTTTATGACCTTTGCCTATATTTTATGCTATATAACTTGTGTCTATAATTTCCAATAAAGTACATTCTTTTTCTATGCTATGTATAAACCTTTTTATACATATTCTTCGCCTACATATCTCACCAAAATGCCTGCTTCTACTACCAGCAACCTCACGTAAACTAATGCCAACGCCTCTAAAATAGTATAAATAAGTGGTATATAAATGTGATTTTTCTCCTTATTCCTACTGTTGAATAAAATTTAAAAGCACCATTCAACACTTGCCAAGTGCTGTAAGCACAGCAAAGCTGGTGGTCACTACTTACTGATATTAGTAATATCTTCAGCAACATTTTGTCTGTTCTGATTGTTGCAGTTAATTAACTTCTTATGCAGCTGAATCTGTCAGTAACTGCGTAAATAAACAAATTATAGAAGAAGGCTTGTCTTAAGGTTCGCTGTGTGACCACCGCTCGTGGGTTTAAAGCTGGGTGCTATAATTAAAAATCGGTTGGGTCTGTGGTGGGGGGGGGTTTTTTTGGGATCAGTCAAACTTCTACCTTCTCCTGGTTGATTCTGTTAATCACATATGTTTTTATATGAGAACTAAAAGAAGTGTTGTTTTTATTATCCATTAAAAAGAAATTAAATAATTAAATAAAATACTTAGAATATATAAATTAAGTCTTTGTTATCTTTTCTCTCAAAAAAATGCAATTGCACTTTGTAACTAGATATGTCGTTTTTACATGATTAAGTACTCGTGACAATACATAATCTGAATATTATGAATGTTGCCTCTTAATATGAGCGCCTTAGCTGTGCTCAGAAATTTCGCCTGTTTCAAAGAACTCCTTCACCCACTTTATGATTGTCATTGCGCGATAATCTTTGTTTGTGTGCAAAAAAAAAAAAATCTGTCCCTAAATCCGTATTCTCCAAAGCTCAAAGAACATGGATTTAGGGCCACTTTTTTTGAAAATCCCACTGTGACAAATTCCTTAGGGTCTTGAAAATCACCAAAAATTTTTAAGGTTTAAGATTGGAGGCACTAGTATCAAATAACTGCAGAATACATCACTCTGTCTTTGTAGTCGATACTATAAACAAGCATGGCTATAAGCCCATACTCTCCGTCCCTGAATCCCATCGAAGAGTATTGGTCAAAAACCAAGAGCCACATCCGAAGAAACCCCTTGGATCAATCAAATACTCTCGCACCACGCATTGCAGAGGCTATTAGTAAAGTCACTGTAAATGATTGTAAAGAGTGGGTCAGACACTCTGAAACTTATTGAGACAGTTGGTTTGAGCTAAATGTAATATTATAAAGACTTCTGAAACTTTTCAGATAGTTAGTATTATCTCTTTTGACGACCCCTTGTACATTTTCCCTCTAATCCCAAAAGAGTTTTTTCTTCTCTTCGCACCGCAGTCTGACCAGGGCAATGCAGCAGGTAAATGCTATGTGCTCATTGGTTGTTTTATTTTATAATAAAAAGACTTCTAAGTTGCATGGTTTTCAAAAAAAAAAAGACAAGTCAATTCGTTCTCAACATAGCAATACACTTATATAATGGTAGGAAGACTTCCATTATTGCTATGAATTGAAATGCATAACAAAACGTAAGACATAATACTCACAAGCGCAAGTGAAAGGAAGCTAGCTTTGGACGCACTATAGCAACAAGGCAAATGTACGGGAACCTCTACCTTATTCCCTGGATCTCAGTTATAGCAAGTAGATATATGCATATGGGTATATGGCATAAAAAAAAAATAGTGTACTCTCAGGAAATGCAGTCAATCACATTTCCTTTGATTCGGAAGTCACGAGTTTTCAGTGCTTTCTGATTTTAACTTGTTTTGTTTGTTTAAGAGGTTTCTTTCAACTAACATGAGCTTTTTATGGTCTTTTGGAGCGAAAAAAGTAATCAAGAAGCGTCTTACCATGGAGGCTAATTATTCTAACTGATTATACATAGGAGCAAGCTACTCCCAACAACCTAATACCGCAGGTTCAACAGTCTTTAAAAACAATGAGTAACACCTTTCGTAAAGGTGTTCAATACAACAGTAGAGTGCATTACACACATTCAGAAAACTCTTGACTGATTCAACCTTTCTTTCTAGTGAAAGTTGTTTTGCGTGGTGATGTAATGACTGGAAAGACAAACTTGTGTAGGGAAAAATATGACTATCAAAATTAGCTTTATTAAACTGTTCAGTATAGTTCAGCGTCTCCAGGGCTCTGAATTTGATGCCAACTATACATCCACACCTCAAATTGAAGTTGAAAATATACCTTGGCATTACAAAGGTTTGGTATAGACAGCTTAATAAACGTGAACTAATGTTTTGAGTTAGACTCGAACGATATTGTTAAGATTGAAGTATGGGATGTTGTAGATAAAGCACACAATAAATCAAAGCCCAACGAAATTCAAGGCATTAAGCTTGAGCATAGAACAACAAGCGAAACCGAAACAACAAAGCAAACCCTGCAAGAGCAAACAGAGGAAGCAGATCTTAGTATGGGACTAGATGCTTCCACCGTCAATGTCTATCGAAACACACATTGTGCCATTTTTTTGTTTGACGTAACCAAGCCTTGGACATTTGAATATGTAAACAAAGAACTACTGAATGTGCCAGAATCTTTATCGGTACTCGTTCTTGTAAGTTACAAACGACTGAACGGTTGAAGTATTGACTAATGAGTCTTAAAATTAGGGCAATTTTGTGGATAAAGTGTAAAGACTATAGTATGATGCACGAAATATTATTAACAATAGTTTACAGCAACGAACGTAAAGTGGAATTGGAAAAGATCCATGCAGTTTTGTATGAGCACAATCAAGAAAGAATAAAAAAAGGAGCCATAAAACCAAACTTAATACGATATATTGAAACCAGTATGCAATCAGGTTTGGGGTTAAAGTTCATCTACGACTACCTTGGTGTACCCTTCTTACAGCTTATGGTAAAAACTGCCTGACTTACCATAAGGTTCAACCACTTATATTTTCTTTTTTTAGATTGAAAGCCTGAATAAGCAGCTTGAATTGAAGGCAGTGGAGATAGTAGACTTGTTGGAAACACTGGATACAAACGAGGACGTACCTGAAACATTACAAAGAAGAAGAGGTCAAGATAATTTTAATCAACGTAAGAGAAAAAAGGATGATGCAAGTATATCTTATTCACTGTAAGTATAGCATCAGAGCCACGGTTGATTGAACAGCAAGAACAAATGAAGACCGTGTGGGATCAAGAACTTGAAGCCATTGCTGCAGATCGTAACTGATGATAAAACTGAAGATTATTCACAAGGATATTTATTTATTTTCTTTTTTGCAGACCCAAGTGCGTTGGATAAATCAGCGTTTTTCGAGCCACCAGAAACACCTCCTATACCTACATCACCTGTAAAATCAAAGAAGAAAAAGAATATCCAGCTTGAGCCAGAGTCAGTTCCGCCAACTGTGAATGAATATTTTAATACTGGTGACGAGATAAATGAGGATTGGTTTGGCGAAGTAGAAACAGCAACTCTTAATGTATCCACTTACAAGCATGAATCAGACGAAGAAGGGACAGGAAACCCAATGGTATTAGGAGACGAAGATGTTGAACCTATTTTTTATGACAAACAACCGGCTAAGGATGTTGAGTCCACAAAAGAAGATACTGATGAAGACGGGGAAGAGGAGAACCAACCGCCAGTTTTTAGAAGCGAACTTGACGAAATTTGGAGCCGTGGATTGCGACGACTATCAGGACCCGAGGTTATCTCTGATAGTGAGGATGAAGACAATATGCCTTCCTTTACACCGTACGAAACGTCATCAAGTCCTTTTGTAAGTCCATATCAAGGCTATGAGGAAATCGGTGGTTCCGGTGATAATCCTTGGTCCAATGAAAATGAAAATGAAAAATATGAGCAAGAAGAAATAAAGGATAATGTAACATGGCATGAAACATAGTAGAAGCAGCTGGAAGTTAACTTTTATTTTTACTATAGGAACAGGAAGAAAAATCAAAAAAGAGTAAAAAGCAAAAGGCATCCAAAAAGAAGAATAGCAGTAAAAAAAAAAAGGCTTCCACGTAAATGGCCAACACTTATTTGAAATAAAAAATGTGAAAGAAAGACATTTTCAGGTTTTTTTTTTTTTAAAAAAAAAAAGAGTGCTATATGGAGCTAAAACCAAGAGCTTGCTGTTCACCTGTTTAATGGCTGAGAACACAAACACAGATGATTCTAACTACGCTTAAAAAAAAAAAAAGAACGTCTTGCGCGTTGTTCTTTTCTTCTCATTAATTTAACCTGGAGTATGTGTGTTCCCCCTGGCACTGTTGATCTTAGCACTCAAGCAAATATTGATCAAGTGAAAACCAGCCATATTCATTTGAACTGGAATGTCGATTTTGAGAAGCAACTTATTTATGGTGATGTCGTTTTGGACTTAATTTCTTTAATCGATGAGCTCGATAAAGTTGTGCTGGATACCAGTTATTTAGATATCAAGTCTACCTTTTTGGGTGAGCAAACCTTGAAGGTAATATTCAATACTTGGCTCTTTATGTGTATTAATACATGGAATAGTTTGAAGTTGCTGAAAGATATGCTAGTTTAGGCGCTGCTTTAAGCATTCACATCCCTGTTATCAAGAAAGCTGGCACAAAGTTTCAAGTTAAGATTAATTATGCCACTACCGATAAATGTACAGCTGTTCAATTCTTAACACCCGAGTAAAGAAAACAATGCTGCACGATACTTGTAAGTTTGCTAATCTTCATATACGTAATAGACAAACTCTCGGTGGAAAGCACCCTTACTTGTTTTCTCAAAGCGAACCTGTAAAAAAAAAAAAAGGAATAACTTGTACTATTGCTTTAATGTAACTTACATATAAAATAGATCCACGGTCGTGCTATGATCCCCTGTCAAGATTCTCCCTCTGTTAAGGTCACGTATTCAGCCTCCGTTAAATCTCCCCTTCCCGTGGTTATGTCTGCTCTTCTTACCAGCGTTGACGAAAAAACAAGCACTTATTATTTCAACCAAAAGACCACCATTCCCTCTTATTTAATTGCTATTGCTGTTGGTAACTTGGTGGGTCGTGAAATTGGTCCTCGTAGTACTGTCTGGTGTGAGCCTGAGATGGTTGAACAAGCAGCCTGGGAATTTTCTGTAAGAATTTTTACTATTTTTGGAAAAATTATTAATTTTTGTATTAGGATACCGAATCGTTTGTTGCTACTGGCGAGTCTTTATTGACTCCGTATGAATGGGGTCGTTATGATCTTTTGGTTCTTCCACCTTCCTTTCCTTACGGTGGCATGGAGGTAAATTCAATATTGAAGCCTTCAAGCAAACATTTATTGACTACAAATGTTAGAATCCTTGTCTGACTTTCGTCACACCTACTTTGTTAGCTGGTGATAAAAGTGCTGTTAACGTTATTGCCCATGAAATCGCCCACAGCTGGATGGGTAACTTAGTTACTACTAACTCTTGGGTAAGACTCTTTTTTTTTTTTTTTTTTTTTTTTTTTTTATACTGACAAGGCAACACAATATTAATAATAGAAACATTACTGGTTGAACGAAGGCTGGACTGTTTTCATTGAACGTAAGATTCTTGGTCGTTTATCCGGGGAACCTACTCGACAATTTGAAGCTTTGAGTGGTATGAAAAAACATTTTCCATTATGTAGGTTAGATTTATATTTATACTGTATAACAGGTCTTAAAGCTTTACAAGAAAGTGTTGAACTATTCGGTAAAGATTCTCCCAAGACTGTCCTGAATCCTGATCTTAGCCATGGTGCTGACCCTGATGATTTTTTCTCTAAGGTTCCTTACGGTAAGTCTCCCTCTTATATCAATTACATGACTTACAGAGTGTTATTTTTAAAGAAAAGGGTTTCAACTTTTTATACCATATTGAAAAAGTGGTCGGTGGCCCAACCATTTTCGAGCCCTATATGAAGGCATATGTTGAACGTTATGCCTCAACCTCTATTTCCACTGAAGAATGGAAGGACTACTTGTATGAATACATGGAAAAGACTCATGGTCAAGCTATGGTAGATAAATTGAATACAATTGATTTTGACGCTTGGATCAATAAGCCGGGAATGCCTCCTGTCGACAATGCATTTGATACTACTCTCGCCGATGCATGCATAAACCTTGCTAAACGTTGGAATGAAGCCAGACATTCTGAGGATTTGTCTTCTTTCTCTGCTGAGGACATTCAAGATTTTTCTGCAGGTCAAAAGATTGTGTTCTTGGAAAAATTGACAGATGCTGAGCCATTCCCACATGCTATGATTAGAAAAATGGATGAGCTTTACAATTTTACACTCAATCAAAACGCTGATTTACGTCTTCGTTGGCAACAAGTCTGCTTGAACGCTAGCTATGAACCCATTTATCCAGAAGTTGTTAAGTTTATTACTGAACAAGGTCGTATGAAATTTGTCCGCCCTCTTTATCGTCTCCTCCATCAAGCAAATAACGGCGCTCAATTGGCTGTTGACACCTTTTTAAAACACAAATCGTTTTATCACCCTATTGCCGCTCAATTGATTGAAAAGGACATTGGTTTGGTGAACTTCACATCATAGTGTCTACTCTTTATTTTTTTTTTCTTGACAAATTAAATTTTACTTTCAAACAATTACATAGTATATAACACTTACCTTGCCTATCTATCCAACAGAGGCGTTGAGTGAATCCAGGAAGGATATCTTTGTCTCTCTAGAGAAGAACTACCAAATATCTATCCTGACTGCTATGGTGTGTTTCCAGTGTACCCAAAAAAAAAAAAAAAAAAAAAAAAAAAAAAAAGTATAATGGGATCTGTCCTTTAAAAAAAACTTTTTCTTTTTATTTTTTACTTTTTTAAAATACATTCTGATGCGCTTTGTTGATTTGAATAATGAGTTACTTACTTCTATTGCGGGACACCTACCTAACAAAGACCTGTACAACTTCTCCCTTGTATGTCATAAATTTGCACTAGTTGCCCATAGTGACTTTGTATGGAAAGAAAAACTCTTTAACGACTTTGGAATTACTTACAAACTTCCAACTGAAGCATGGAAAGATATGTATGCCCGTAAGACAGAAGATCCTATTAATTCCAAGATGTGTCCCCACATTGGTTATGTCAATGGCAAGATATTGGAGCCTTACGCAGTAAAGTATCAACAAATTTTAAATTGGTTGCCAAAGAATTTAAATTGCGCAACTTGCCGTACACACTGTGAAGATAGTGGCTTATGTCTGTATATTTGGAAGAACAATGTTAGGCATCGTAAGTAAAAAAGAAAAAAAGCTGTGTTGGTATACTCATATTTAGCTGAATTTTTGTTTGAAGGCTGTAAGGATTGTGCATATAGTTATCATAAAGCTGTGGAAGGCCATGGTATTTTATTCCGTATGAATGTATTACAAATGTTTTGCTTTGACTGTAATCGATTGGTAAGACTAAAATCCACTTTAAATTTAAATTTTGTAAACAAATTAATTTGATAGCTTGGCGAGACTCGCGGGGATTCAAGCGAAGCACATTATGTTAACTTGTTATTGCAAACGCTTACTAATGATAGCGATAAGGGCAAGGAAGCGATGAAGAGAAGACAGCAATGTATGGAAGAGAGGCTATTGTATAATGAACACGCCGATAGAGCTAGTGTAGTTGAGAATGGAAAAAAGTTTTACTTTGTTGAACGACTATGGTTAATTTCATGGTTTTTACGGTTATGTGATGGTAAAATTGGTGTTGGGCCTATTGCAAACCATGAATTAGAAGACCCGAATAGAGAAGGCAAAATGAACCCCGCGTCAAGACCAAGAGGAAACTTTACTGGAGGCTTCTCTGTGGTATCGCCTTTTTTGTGGGAGTATCTCGTAAAAACATATGGATTATCTGGCAAAGAGTTTTCTTCTGGTAAGTTTGAATGATCTCGCGTGTGACATGTATTTATTAAGTTTATTATGCAGAGGATGTCACTGGCCCTGAATATTTTGATTTATTTCAATCGATAAGCAATTGGCGATTGAATTAAGATAATTTTAGATAGACAAAAGTAAATGATGTTGTATATAAAATGATTTAGAAATACCATTTATTTAGTAGATGTCTTTGAAAAACGAGTGTATGCTTTCCTGAGATAGTAGCATGTATTGGTTTTGCTTCCTTCTTCTGTTCGCTTACGAGTTTTTAAGAAGTTTTGCTTGAGGATCCCGTCACTTTCAATAGTTTCAAGATTCTAATTATCATGATGCTTCTGCTGCCAGTTAAACTAAATTAAAAATTTTGGTTTTTTAAAGTATTTTGACGTTATGCCAAAACGCATTAGGCAATTCACGAGAGGAAGACTAATAGACTTCAGATATCTTTCTCCAATACTAGCCATAATGCATCTCTCAGCCAATCCATCTTCTTCTATACTTATTCTTATTATGCTAGTATATAAGAGATTCTATACCAGGAACCTCAAACGATTATATATATAATTGAAATATGTGACACAGGATAAAAGAGGATGGTAGACATCTATTGTACATAATAACAGTACCACTAAGAAAAAAACTATCAAGTTTCCCCTGGTTGGATTTAACTTCCCTTCAAGAAATTAAATGTTCAAGCAAAGAATTCACAATATATAGTGAAGAAGGTTACAGATAGACAGAAAGAGATTAAAGAGCAAAGTAAAGATTTCAAGCGAATCCATTGAAAGGTTTACTGACTTTGTTTGCAGCTGGACTGTAATTAACGAGGCAATCGCACAAGCAGCAGCTACATCTCAGTGTGCAAAATATGATTCTCTAGTTACTACTATTAAGCAAGCTTACCATATATTATGAAATATTAAATTAATAGGAAAATAGAAGGTGAAGCAACGTGGTGCCCGTATTCAGCAATTAATATCCAGTAGCCCGGGTTTAGGCTTTTAAAAGCACAGAAGTCTTTCACTTTTTTATGAATTATAAGACAATAAAGTTGATCGTACTGCAAGTAGGTGTTACATAAGGGAAAGCAAAATTCTCAAAAACAGTGGAAAAAAGCATCAGCATCACCTTGAAGAATATTTTAGTATTTGAAAAAAAGGGCTGGTTTATTTTTCTTTCTCTTTTAATTTAAAATATTAGAAATGGCGCTTCCCAAGAGGATTATTAAAGTAAGGCCTAAAACTGATTATGTAGCTAACATTAATGTACTCAATTGAATGATTTACATTATAAAGGAAACAGAGCGTTTATTAGCTGATCCTGCACCTGGAATTAGTGCTACTCCTCATGAAGATAATTTACGCTATTTTGATGTTATTATTGCTGGACCAAGCCAATCCCCCTTTGAAGGTAATCTTATTATATCTATAACTTGTTACGACAAATACAGATTGACACATTAAATAAATGAATAGGCGGTGTATTCCATTTAGAATTATTTTTACCCGATGACTACCCGATGGGTCCTCCTAAAGTTCGTTTCTTGACCAAAATTTATCATCCCAATATTGACAAGCTGGGTCGTATCTGTTTAGATATTCTTAAAGGTAAATTAGAGTAAACAATTTGTCGTTTTTATTTTTTGGTGGTTAATTGTGACAAAACTTAGACAAGTGGTCTCCTGCTCTCCAAATTCGTACTGTATTACTTTCCATACAAGCTTTGTTATCAGCACCTAATCCTGACGACCCATTAGCTAATGATGTTGCTTCTCATTGGAAAGAAGACGAAAAGGGAGCAATTGAACAAGGTAAAAAAAAAAAAAAAAAAAAAAAAAAAAAAAGTGAGCATTTTACGTGTATTTAAACTGAGAATTGATTTGTTTAGCTCGTCAATGGACTACTATGTATGCTCATCAATGATATCAAAATATAAAATAATAAATTTGTAAAGAACTCCTCTATGAATATTAAAGGGGTGTTCTTTTTTTCAAAAAAAAAAAAAAAAAAGTGTAAAAAAACGCCAGGTAATAATTTGTTGGGATAGTAACAAAATGACAGGCAACTGAAACAACGATACAATGGAAACAAGATCCAATAATGGTGTAACATTTTATGCAAAAGATTTTTCGTCTTTTCTCTTAATAATAACATGTCATGATAATAAAGGCTTCCATTTTGACTGCTTCTTCTAGAAAATGAAACCTTTTTTCTTATTTTGGATTTATCAAACAAAAATCATGTGATTTAACTTAAAACTTGTTCAATCATATTTGCACAATGCACATACACTACTGTCAAAAAAAAATATTTTTATTTACACTTTATATAAAGGTAAAACCTTTTTAATAATGTTTCTCTTTTTTTCCCTCTACTATTGAACATTAAAGTTTCAGGTAAAAACTTTACTAGATTCAAAGGATTTTCAGGGTTTGACTTTTTTTTTTGAAGATTTTGACATTCATTGTAGTAAAGAATGAATAACAACCCTTTACAAGATGGTAAGGCATTAAGGAAAAAAAAAAAAAAAAGCATTTTGAAAGATGAGTAATATTTTAAAGTAGTTCCTGCAGTACGTTTAGCTTCTGGTATTGAACCGCAACAAAAATGGTCAATGACAGATAATACGCCAATGTCTACCACAATGACTTCTTCTGCTGCTGCCGTTGCTAGTCAAAAGCATGGAAATAATAGTGAGGGACCAAAATTGGTTGAATTAAATCCTTCATTTGGTAATGAGGGAACCATCGTTACTGTTGTCGTACAAGCGCTTCCTCCTCAAATACCTGTCAAATTAGCTTTTAGTAGTTTAATGGTAGATACGAAACAATTACAAGCTCAAGGGATTACTTCTTTAGTAGCTACCGTGCCTTCTTTTCAACAAATACATTCAACTACATCAACTGTGCCTATAAGTGTTTGCTATTTCGATAAAGATATGGTTACTGAAACTTGGATGGTTGCCGAGTTTACTTATCATGATGAAAATAAGCAATCAACAAATACTACCAATTCAACAAACGATCATTATCAGATAAGTGTTGATTACAATGATAAGACTAATAACACATTTCAAGCTAAAGGTATACACTATATATATATATATAAAAAAAATCTCATCTTACTGATAGAAACTTCACTATTAGATAATAATGACTTTTATCACAATCTCTATTCTCCCACAACTGTAAACCCCCCTTACAATTTTGGTGCTCAAGTTCCTGGTTATCAACAATATGCTTATCAACAACAAGAAAGTCATAGGGACATGCTTATGGGTCGTAAGTTTTTTTTTTTCTTTTTTTTTTTTTGTGAATAGCTTTAATGAATACATGAACTAGGCTACAATCAACAAGCTCGTAACAATCAACAACTACACACAAGCCCTTATAATACTTATAATCAAACTGCTCTAAACTTTTTTCCCTCTACTAATACGAGCGGTTTTACAAGCATGTTGGCGGGTGCTATGGATCAAACGACCACTAATACAACTACAACCACTACTACTACAACTTCACCTAATACACCATCGGCTACTATTTCTCCATTGAATCCTGGTTTTAACACTCAACAACAATCTCAAACTCGTCCTAAGCCTCGTCAGAGTCATACCAATGGCGGTAGTACCGTGTTTGGTTTTAAATCAACAACGCATACACCCACTACCTCTGTCGCTAATTATCAACCTTATCCTGGTTTAGTAAGCCGTGCTAATCTCGATATTGCTGGTGATTTGGATTCTATGACTAAAAACTGGAATACTGATGAATGGAATCATCGTCGTCGTCTTGTTCAATTCTGGCGTGAACAAAACAGCAATAAAATTACGACAACTTTCCAACCTGTACCTCAAGGCGAACGTGCTACAAATAGCGGTAATATTGTTGTGTCTTGTATTTATTGGATGGAACGAAATGATTTCTTTATTACTTCTGTTGATTGTATATATTTGCTCGAGTGTCTAATGGATATTCGATTCAGCGTTGAAGAAAAGAACCGAATTCGTCGTAACTTGGAAGGCTTCCGTCCTCTTACAGTCAGCAAATGCAAAGCAGATAGTGCTGAATTCTTTAAACTCATCATGAGTTTCCCCAATCCTAAACCACGCAATATCGAAAAGGATGTTAAAGTATTCCCTTGGAAAACGCTACCTTATGCTCTCAAAAAAATCGTCACTAAATACACTGCTTCATCATATAACAATATCGGCACAAGTCAGAAGATGAATCAGCAAGCAAGCGATAGAACTGCTGCTTCTACTGTGAGCACACCTAATTCTGTACTCCCCCCTACACCAGCCCTAAGCACACCTATTCAAGGCATTCATTCATCTCCTCAAACACCACAAGTTGGTCATTTTTATCAAAACAACGGTACCGGCTCTAACTATCAAACGCCTTCATACGCGCATACTCTTTATGAGCAAACTGCATCTTATTTTGATCATAAACCATATCAACAACATCAAAAAGACCATGCCGAGAAAAAAGTCGAAAACCTCGCTAAAAAATCTGAAGAAGCTGAAAAACAAAGTAATGTAAATTTGCTTCCATCAGAGTTCACTTCCTCACCTCCTTCTGAATCTAAAAATGCAGCGCCAGTAGGATCAGAACCATCTTCTTAGAAATAATCGCACTGTTTTAATATCATCGCTTTTTCATTTTGCATATTCATTAAACAAAAAAAATATTCTAAAAAAAAAAAATGAGACATGTAGGATATTTACTAGCTTACGTTTTAATCTTTTAACAAATGCCAGAACAATAAGAACGTAAAAATAACAAAAAGAATAACCGATATTATGCTCATAATTCTATTCCACTTGTAAAATGTGGATTCCAAATAATATTCATGAATGGAGGTAATACAAGGTAGAGGAGGTAAGGTTTTGCAGCATGTTTTACCATTGGCTAGTAGAGATGGGTGCACCACTCTTTCTTCAATAGCATCACACTTTTGTGTCTGGCCTAATTTTAAGTAGTAGCCGCCCACCCACCAGCAAGGGAAAAAAAGAAATCCAAATAAAAACAGCAAAGATTGAGAGTGAAATACATGTACATAGTAGCTTGGTTCCTGCTGATGAGGAAGAATGGTTGTTGGTAGGTATTGTTGCAGTTCCGTTGCCGTGGAAACAGTAGATATAGTTATCGTTGTTTGCCTAAATAATCGTTGATGCAAGGATGCAACATAGTCGTTGACAAGCAGGCTTTTAATGGAAGAAGATGATTGTGTCATACGAAACCTATTTTTTTTCATTACATACTGAGAGTGCCACCGTACTAATGGCGATGTAGATCTTGCTTGATACGACCATGTATTTGGTCTACATTGACCTTTCATTTCTTATACTTATGAAAAAGAAATACATAGGAATTTAATAAAATGACAATTCATGTTTTTATTAAAGGAAGACTCCCTAAAAAATAGCCAAAAGTCTTTATTTAAGGAGCTCTATTGTACGCATCATATATCCCGCGAAACATACATCCCAATGAAGAGGAGAGTGTGAGATTAGAGTTTTCCGCAGCGGCTACGGTCACTTTTTATTGTATCTGAGGAACTTCCAATAGTGTAGAAACAATACTACCTTCTTAAAATAGAAACTAAAAGTAAATTTTCATTTAAATCCTTTATTTGTGATTGTTAGCAAGATTATTGTAAAAGGTTGGTCTCTCGAAAATCTTTTTACGTTTTATCATTTCGCCCTTCTTTCTTCTTTTTTCTCGATAAAAGTTAACAATGTACAAAATAAAAGTCAATAGAAATCCAATACCAGATAGTACAACCAGAAGAAAAAAGACAACTTCAGCAGTTTTTGTGTTTTGGTCTTTGACAACGCCTGTACTAATACTGTCAACAGACAATAATATATCTACATCTTGAGTAGAATATGCTTTACAGCAGGCAGCAGCATCCGCAAACCCAACCCTACTATGCGAATTAAGCTCTTCTAACCCTCTATCGAATATAACAGTTTTGCCTAGTAAAAAGGAGTTTCCTAAAACCGTGGATGCCATCATGTCACCACCTGTACTTGAAAACCCCGTCCAGCTGATGTTCATCCAGTCTTGATTAAGTGGTTTAATAGTCAAGATATTCTCGATAGGAATTGACACCTGTTTATTGCCCTCAAAAGCAATAGCGATGGATACATTGTTGGATATAGTCAATGATTTTTTAGGGATTGTAAGTTGCAAGTGGTCAATCCAGAATGCCTTTTCATGCTCTTTCGTGACCATAGAATCAAACTGAACTAGTTTGGAGTGCCATAGCGCATGTAATAGCTTATCAAGGTTCTAAATAACAATAAAAGATGGGCTTGTTAAACAAATAGATGAAAAGACCTTTTTTTTATTTCTTACCTCATCTGACAGAGTTATATCTTTTGTTCCGGTATCTATAATAGTCCTTGGCATATTCAGGTTTTTCATTCCGTTTACTGGCTCACCATTTATCACAAATTTGTCAATTTTTACTTCGTAGTAGCGGTTATGGTAAAGAGGAGTCCATACGATATCACTACCGATTGACTGAGTAGAATATCCTCCTAGCCATAAATGACCGTTACGTGGACACTTTTTAGGAATAGGTGCATTGAGATTGTTAATAACATTTTCAGTATGACGGTCGATGACAGAATGTTTGAGGAAGTTGAGTTCACGAGAAAATGCAGGTTCAACAGCTGATTTGGGACATAGTTGAACGGTGAACGCATTAGGCAATCCTTTTTCGCGACGAATGGCATCAAATAATGTCAGCTTCTGTTGTTCTGAAAATATATTTCTGTTTAGTGTCTTTGCAGTATCATTGTTCAATTGTGGACGAGGGCGCGTTTGAAGTGTAGGATAGGCAAGGCCCCATATTCCTTGGTTCTTGGGGCAGCGAGGAATTAGAAAATTTTGGTTTTCTGCAATCACATCTATACGAGAGAAAGCCTGCTCGACCCCGTCAAAACTAACGACTTGACCTGTTGCAAAACCTTTCCAACTTGATCTGAGTTTTGTATTTCCATAACTGGCGTTGACAGCATAAAATTGTTCCAGTTGAGGTGGTACAGGTAGATAAGGTTTGTTAACGAACGTGCAATTCTTTTCGTTGTTGCATAAATCACTAATGACAGCTGTGTTTGCGGAGCCAGTGTCTATTACAAGATTCATCTAAAGAGTTTATCATCATTAAAAAATCTCCGTACCCTTTTTTTTTTTTTTTTTGTTCACTTTACCACTGTAGAGCCTATAGTCACATGAGCATGATAGTCGCATTCAGGGCTGCCATATAAATCCAAATGTGCGGTCCAAGAGCGAGAGGAAGGCATTTAAACTGAGGAAAAGAAGAACAAAAAGATAAATAATAATTACGACTCTTCTAACTTTTTTTTAATTCTGAAGTCTGTTTATTCCGTAAAAGTAGCAGCGGAAAACCTGCCTCTCCTATATAGATCGCCTTTGTTTTGGAAGTGGCTGCATAGAGCGCTAAATATAGTAATTGTGAAAAGGGTTTTTCAAATAAAAGGTCTCATCAAATGGCGTTATATAAAATGCAAATTTCTTTATTAAATTATCTTTTACAACAAACAAACAAAAATAAACAAAGTAATTAATTACATAAAAGAAAGAACATATTCACAAAAGTTCATAATGAAACAACAAAAGGGGATGTCATGTAGTTAAAAGGAGAGTGTTTGAGTTAAAAAAAAAAAAAAAAAGAAAGCATAAAAAAGGGCTATAAACAAAGTTTGGAGAATAATGAAAGTTATACATAATGTACATGAAGTTGAAAATATATATGAAAAAGGAGTGTGTGTGTGTGGGTGAGTGTATGTAAATGTATGTATATATTCTAGACCACAATATGAATATAATGGGAGTCTAGATTACCTCCTTTTTTTGGGACATAATAGGCTTGAGATATTAAATCTATTTCTGTCAAAGATGAATTTGATGAGGAACTACTGGAAATCATGTCTTCTGGTTCTTCAGGTGGAGGAGAAGGTAAATTGTCATGATCAAGAATTGTAGTTGTAGTGGCATCAATAGACTTCTTTGGATAGTATCGCTTTCTAGGTGTTGCTGCAGCCGCTGCCTTTGCCATCATGCTTTCCTTTTCGGTAACTTCAGGCGTACGAGTGAAGTAAGTGCAACGTTGAATTCGAACATACAATTCGTCAAGAGTGATTCGTTTGCGAGGGTCCAAGCAAAAGATACGCTTTAAAATTTTGTTGAGTTCAGAGGAGATGGGTAAAATTTTCATGAGCAAATTGGGATCATGCAAAAAGCCGCAAAACGATTCATCATCCAAGGAAGCGATTTTCCAGGGGTTACGACATGTAGCCAAATTGATCAAGATAATACCTAGCGCCCAAACATCATTAGGAGCTGTTGCATATCCAAGTCTTCTCTGCCTATCTAAACCGCCTTGACATTCAGGTGAGAAATAAAAAGTAGAACCGCAGCCATAATCTGTTGAAATCAAATCTGTTGTAGCTAACCCAAAATCAGCCAGTTTGATAGTTTTTCCATTATCAAATGTCAAAATGTTTTCTGGTTTCAAGTCTCTATGGAAAATATGATTGTCATGGCAATATCGAACAGAATCAATAAGTTGCAAAAATACATGTCGAATTAACGCGTGATTTCCAAAATAGATGCCTTTATCAGTAATTGATGAAAAAAGATCTCCTTCAGATCCGTATTCAAGGATAGCGTGTGTCCATTCAGGTGTTCGTACAACCTTTTCGAGCCGGATAATATGAGGATGATCCGAAAGATGTGAATGTAGTGTGATTTCGTTTCTTTGGAAAGCTAATTGTTGAGAATCGAGACCGTGGCGAGGAAATGATTTAACGGCATATCTTTTAAGTGTACGAGTGTGTCTTGCCATATACACCTGTCCAAAAGCTCCAATGCTCAACACTTTGACTATTTGCAAGTCTTCAATCAATGTACCAATAGGTAAGCGAGGTTGTTCTTTTGTTAAAGTCATTTTTGTATTTTTCTAAAAAAAAAAAAAAAAAAAAAAAAAAAAAAAAAAAAAAAAAAAA
>JNEK01002879.1:0-15624 GCA_000697295.1 Mucor indicus B7402
ATTTAAAAAAACAAAAAAAAAAAAAAAAAAAAAAAAAAAAAAATTTTTTCTTTACGTCAATGAACTCTTCAACATCAATTTTACCAGTAGCACTGGTGGTTACTTGTTTTAAGTTGGCACGGATTTCATCGTAGTTGTTATTAAAGCCAGCTTCTTTACATGCTTGTTGGATTTCACGTTGATCAAGCAACCCGTCAGTATCTATGTCTAATTCTCTATGTAATACAAATGAATTATCTAACTTAATACATATCAATCAGCCAAGTGTTTTTACGTACTGAAATTTGTCAATAAGCGCATTAATGTCATTCACTTGAAATGTTGGGTACTTCTTTTGAAGCATAAATGCATTCGCTACCATTTTTATGTAAAAAAAAAAAAAAAAAAAAAAAAAAGAAAAGGGAAATAATTTACTGCCCTTCGAGAGCAAATTTGGAAATTAAAAAATGTCAAACAATTCATTGTGTGTGACGCTTCAAAGGAAAACCTTAAAGCTATTTTTTTTTTTTTTTTGGCATGAATTTTTTTTAAGGGATTATTCTTTTTCCCTTTTTTCTTCTAAAAGCTAAAATGTCGAATCCGTTTCATAATCCATGGAGTAAAAGTAATGAACTAGACCGAGGATATAATGGTCCTGCTTATGGCAATGCTTATGAAGATGACTCGAATTTGAACAGCGTACCTTCACCCAACAACGGTGGGTTTACAAACTCTAGTTATCAAGATACCTGGGGACAGCAGCAGAATGAATATGAATCGCCTCAAAACCAGGATGCGTATAATCCGCAGTTTAGTCGAAATCAATATACGAGTATATCTCACAACAATGACAACTACGCAGGCCCTTATAACAACTCACCGCAACCCGATCATATTTCACCGCAACCTGATAGTGATAGGCAAAGTGAAGCGTTCTCCAATGACTTTACCGGTCGTTTTGCAAGAAATCGAGTCCATGAAGAAAGCAGTGGATCAAAAACTAAAGGAAAACCAAACAAATGGAGAGCCCTACTACATTTTATTATATTCATTTGCAGCATTGGCCATTTAGGTTTTGCTGCTGGAGCAAGACCTGTAAGTTTTTTTTTTTTTTTTTTTACATATATATAGATAATGTTCCTTACGTGTAACTGACAATGTTTCTTCTAATAGTATTCCGGTGAAGGTGTACCCTTTAGTACAACTTCATGCTTTTATTATTTATTTGCAGTGGTATGTTTAGTTAAAACTATAAATCAGGGACTATAATCGACTCACTGAGATGGATTTAGGCTATATTATCGATAGTGTATTCTGGATATCACTTAGTGTGTTCTTGCTGTCGATATGCTTTAAACAAACCCAAAATGAATAGATCAATTATGCTTGGACTTGATGTCTTGTTTGCTGTATTGTGGGGTATTGGTATCATTGTGGAAATAGCGAAATATCAATGTACCTGGGGTAGTAAGTTCTGTGCTTTTTACAATGTAAGCATATTCTGGGGCTTTGTTGCATTTGTGGCCTATATTTTATCTTCATTTTGGGATCTTGTTGGTGGCTGTAAAAAATAAATGTTATGCATTGGTATATATATAACAGCGGGAAGCGTTTTACTTTATAAACGAATAAAAGTCAAATAGCTAGCTTAAGGTCGATAAGGAATAACAAGAGCTTTTTTAGTGACATGGTTTAGAGTAGAAGTTGGTTTACGCGTGCAGCCATTTTATGTATCGATATGGCAAGCCTCAAATCAGCACAGTTGATTGGTAGTACATTTGGGTTCTCTCCACGGTCGGCTCTGCAAGCAACAAACCCAATATCTCCTGCAAATTTGTTAGACCCCCTATATATATAATATTTTTTTTTTTTTTTTTGTAAAGATCTACTCTTCATAGTTAGGATTTTATTATGGATGTATTTCAATTGTGGCTCATCATAGTAGCCATGGCTAGTACATTCTTAGCTGGTTTAATTTGGTGCATTTGCTGTGGAACATGTGGTATTCATTGTAGTTTTACAAAAAGCAAATGCAGCCATTTAACATGTTCAGTATAGTTGGTAGAAGTCTATTGAGAAATACTATTTTTTACCGCTTTGTTCCAGATAGCCGCGATAATTCACAGTGGAGTCAATTACCACAAACAGAAAATGCTGAAGAATTAAGGTATTTGAACACTTGGCCTGAAGAAGACGAAGAATACTATGAAGAATAAACCTATACACCTGAAACGATTCTCTTGTGTGTAAATCCCCCCCCCCATTTCATTATTTTATAGAGTTTCAACAATACCCAGTGACACGCAACAATAGTATACACGAACGATAGCAAATATAAGTTTCAGCACAAAGGGAAAAGTTGGACATGGTACAATAAAAAGAATGTATTCTATGCGAGAAACAATAAGCATCGTGTAGTATGAATGCAAGTTTTATTTGGAAAGGTATTCTCGTTTATTTGTGTATAGATTATTTAATTGTATGTCTGTAAAAGTACAAAATGGGATTAGAAGGAGACTTTAGTAGATGTGTTTGTGGAGGCAGCGAAACCAATCAAGCTATGCTCCATGTCAAAAGTAAGGTATGTGTTTTGAAGAACACTTTGGCCAATGATATAAGGATAGTTTTCGCCTTTAGGAACGATGCCCCAACCACAATGCTTGGAGGTTGTAACTTCGTCTGTATCTAAAGGAACTACAAGACTAGACGCTGGGATATCAATAACCAATGGCTTCTTGTCAAACTTTGATTTTCTTTTATGTGATAAGGAAAGTTGGACACGTTCTTTTGATTTTCTGTATTTACAGTCAAGTAAAAACATACCCGTTTCCCTTGAGATGATAAACTTCGAGGAGCCAGTAACAGCAGATAATGTTGTTTCAGCAATAATTGGGTCCACATAGGCTAACGTGGTGCCTGTATCAATTAAAGTAGGTTGTGGTTTCTTGAACTTTACAGTTTTAACTTCTTTGCTTTTCTTTGAGGTGGCTTTAAAAGATTGCACGTTCACTAGCCACTCTTGATAGCCGCTACTACCCTTACTTTTAACGACAGGTACAAAACCCATTTTGCCCGAGTATTGACTAGCATCAATGCCGCCTAAAGTAAGTTCACCCGACCATTCAAATTTCTTGAGGCCACCGCCCATAGACATGGAAAATACTGGCTTTTTGATCAGTCCTTGCTTCATCATGTTGAATAATAAAGGATTGTAATGCTTTTTACCAGCCGGAACCGAAGTAAGGCTTGGCCAGCCTAATCCGAGAATGCCATCTGGGTTGACATCAATGGTCTTTGCACTATAGCTTACAGTGAGGATATCTGCCGTTCTATTGACAAGTGCAAACTTCTGGTTTTTAACAGCTACGCCGCCTAGTGATACTTTGTCTTTGCCAAATTGGCCAATAGCATGCCCTGTACCATAAGTAATGTTGAAACTTTCCTTCAAAGGCTTGAAAGAGGATGACTTTTTTTGACTGAATCTTTCATTTGGACACTCTTTGGTAGGACAGCTGACAGAAGGCACCCATAAATCGGCACTAGATATATTAAAAGAAGTAAATATATAGTTACAGGACTCATAAAGAAAAGTAATGTTTTACCTTCCAGTGTCTAGAATGACTTGAAATTCCTGTGCAGGCGCGCCTATGTTTATATTTGCCAGATATTGTGTTCTGATATTGTATACTGGTGCATTCTCGAGATGTCTCTTTCTAAGCTCACTAGGTGCTTGTTTGTATTTCGTAATTGGGATTTTGACAATATTGTCTTGTTCTTTAGGAATGACTGAGCCAGAAACAAGTGATACAAGTAAATAGGTAGAAGCCCAAGCCAAAATATTGGACGTAACCATCTTTTAATAAAGAAAGAGGTGAAAGAAGTATGACATTGATGCCAGGGCTTTATAGGATGATAACTGAGGATGTATGAGTTTAAAATATACACTTATTAGACATTAAACCTTTTTTTTTTTTCGTTTCTCCATAAATTCGACCCAACACTTTATTGAGGGGCTGTGTGTATGTTTTCATTTTGACAGCAGCTTAACATCTATGCATGTATAATTTATGTATCTACTTCTAGGATACAGACGTACTGTGGACAACAGTAAAAATAGAAAGAGACTAAGGTTTATTGAAATTTTATTAGCTTAATTTACGGAATTTAAGTGGGAAAACACTTCAACTTAAATGAAAGAAAGGTTTCAATATAATCACTATTTTTAACTTTAAAATAGAATGGTATTTATAGAATTTGTAGACCCAAGATATGCTATTCACTCACACTTGATAATAATTAAAGCTACACTGTATATATGTACCACATTTCCATACAATTATGCTAAAACGTGTATGATATTAAAGTTTAGTAGTGTTATTCCTGCAAAGTAAATCTCGCTCGAGTCATTATAGAATTTGCTGAGATTTCTGTTGTCTATACTACCGCTTATAATCTCTGTAAAAAACGGAATAAATGTAAAACGTTGTGCCTTAAAACAAGATCCTACTTCGCTTAGAGTCACCGTTCCCAGTTAGCTTGGAGGTAGCACGCAAATTTATTGATTCACGTGTTTTCCATGGTAAAATTGATCTATACTAATGCATGTACGAGTAAAATGCCACTGTCCTTTCTATCTGTCATACATTGATTGTCCTGTCACAGTTGACCAGAATGTCAGCAATTTTAAGCAGTAATTTTTGACATCATTTTTAACGAAGCTTAAAAGCGAACAACCCCCTAGAGTATAGAACGCTCATCGAATAAGTATCGCGTTATCTCACTTGATTATTTCATATACTTAAAATTAACAGAAGACTTCTCTGCGGTAAAAGTTTCATCAATCGAGTATAAATGGCTAACTTGATACGACTTTCTCTCTCTTTTGTCTGGGTTCTATGATAAACCCGAACTCACATTCTATTAACATATGAATAAACTAACTTTAGATTTATGAGGTATAATCTCAAATATTGCCACCAGATATCTACCTCATCATTGAGCCATCAAGAGTCAGTATACCGTTTCTCTTTTTGGAGTCGAATTGAGACCTTATTGGCATAATTTCTGTGTCCAGCATAATTTTCTACTTTTTACTTATAAATTCACCATGTCTGAAGACATTAAATACAAATTTAAGGTTAGTATAGTCTCAACAATATTTTCAATGCAACGATCTAACTTGTCTATAGGCCGATCTGAATGGCTGGTTAGAACATGAGAAAAAGTATAGCCAAGGACGTGATCTCGGCAAGACAGAAAAGTAAAAAAGAAATCTAATTGTGTAAAAAACAACTAATTTCTAACTTGAAACTCGTAGATCATTTAAAAATCTTGTAGATACTTTTTCGAAAACACTCGAATATTATAATAATAGCACCACTGCTTTTGAAAGTTTACACGACGTTCTCTTTCAAGCGCTTGTCAAACGAAAAGGTGACCTGAAACAACCATTTTACCAATGTACATAAACTCAAAAAAAAAGTTTATTAGATTACGAAACTGATTTCGACGTGCCTCCCTTTAAGAATGGTGTGAATCACAAACTATTTTATAGGATCTCAAAACAGTTTAACTTGTTTCGATTTACTTGTTATGCATTATGGGCTATGTCAGGAGAAGTACTTTTTTTTTTTTTTGATATTTACCAAGTAGCCGTCCAAACTGAATCTTTTTTTTTTTTTTTTTTTTTTTTTTTTTTTTTTTTTTTTTTTTATTGCTATTATTGTAGGAGGCGATTGAGTTCATATTAACCATATCCCAATATTCAAAGGAACCCTTAAGAGCATATCATGCAACATTTATCAAGCTCATACATGTTCATAAAATTGAAAGCAAAAGCTATATCGTTTGGATAGACAGACAGTTGTCTTTGGATGAAGAAAGTAAAGTATAAAAAACACAGTTGTTGTACTGTTTATTTACTAGTAGGCTATAGAAACCCAATACATACATACCCTAACCCAGTTAATACATGATTGTCTTGATGAAAATAAAGGAGCTGAAAATGATCTATCAGCCAGAGATATATTGCTGGAGTTGTTTTCGTTGTTACTCATACTTGTTGAAAAGACGGAAAATCTCACAGTCCAGCTTAAGACCATATGCCATTTATTGGACCTAAACATCTCAAACCATTGGTTGCCGCGATATACAGAGACAAGGCCTCTGCCAAATGCATTTAGAATTGAATGGAAAACACGCAAAGATGAAAGGTGATAAAGAAAAAAAGAGTAATAATGGAGAAAAGCTAATCTTCGAATGTTAATAGGGAGACACACTATGATTTACGAAATGCTTGGGAGCAGACGCTCTTAAAGTCTGATATCTTAAACAGACGCGAAAAGACGTTTTTGGTAATATGTGAGCAACTACAAAATCAGAGTTTTACCTCCCATCAAATGCGCCCAGTGGATCCCGAAGAGTTAACTGCGATTCAGGAAATGGAAAGGAAAATTTTTAAAGCGCTCCAATCTTATGAGAATCGATGTGAATCTGCAGAGGAACAAGATATGATTAAAAACTACAAACAATGTTTACTTTGGTGCTGTTTTGTACTCAAAAATCGCGGAATGTTCTGGAAATCTATTGTGAAGATCATGGTGCAGTTTGTAGATCTTTGGATGCCGTAAACCAGTATGTCCTGAGAAATAAAGGAAAATACTAATTTATGTTTCGTAGTTTTATACAAGAAAGCCGATATCAAAAGTTTTTTACAGGCTTAATTGCAAACGAGAATTTATTGGTAGAATTATACGACCATCTCATGATGCAGCTCAAAATACATAAATCAAGGGACTCTGTTATTCCGGTAAGTCAACATTTATATTTACTCGGTATGCATCACTAACATTGAAAGGTTTAGTGGCTATTTCTTCTAGTAGAGCAGTCTATGGAACGTGCAGAAAAGATAAACACCATTTTAGGTTTCAGAGACTACATCTTTGAAAAAAGGTTAAGCAATATTGAAGCATTCTACCATGAAAATATTATTAATATAAAAATTAGAGATGCCCATGCAGACCCAAAATTACCTTTTGCTGGAACAACCGAGTATTGGTCTTGCCACTTTGACAGTAGTTTAACGAGAATTGCTAATCAAATAACACTTTTCAGTGAAGACGATGAGGACGCTATCAACAACATAGTTAAAAACCTTGCCATTGTATGTTATTGGGTATACTAGTGATCATGTTGAACTTATTTTAAATCTATTCTAGCTCTCTGTGATGTGGCCATACAAAGTGGTTCATACTTTATTTGTAGCTTGTGCTCAAAATCCAAAACATTATCAAGCCATTACTCCTATCTTCCATAAGTTAGGAAAGCTTTGTCGCTTAGAGATAAAATATAGTGATCAAGACCCGCTGCTCATCATGGCAATGAAGGACTATATATCCGAGCTCAAAGACGACTCGTGTGAAAAAAACATTTTGCAATTCATTTCGCACTGCTTGTATCAGGTAGTATACATAATAGGAGTCTATTTAAAAAACTAAGCATGGTTTTGGGTTTTAGGAAGTCGGTCATGATTATCCGCTGCTTTTAATGTCCAACTCACAAGCCAATCGATTCTTTAAAATATTAAGCTTTAAAGATTTCATTGTAAGGTTCGTGAATTTTTATCTAAGAAAATCAGACTGTAAAGGCGCAACACTGGCACTTTTATCCCTGGCGTCGTTTGACGATGCTCGTTTATGGCAAGATGAGACATATTCGTCCCATCCTAACTCTCCGGTAATTCTCGATCTTTTTGAAGAAACAGAATTGCTTTCTCTGACATCGATACTTGACATTTCATCAACACAACCAGAGAAGGTTAAAAAGGCAGCTTATACCATTAGTAGAATAGTCTGTAAATTAGCTTCACATAACGGTACCTACGACCATATTGACGATATTCGCGAATGGATAAGACATACTTCTTGTAAGTCTAAAAAAGTTGTTTTAAATATTTCAACGTATTAATTTAGAAAGCAATAGCTTGGTGGCATAAGGCCCTATGGGTTAAACTAGTGAATGAGACTGATTTTATCGATTTGCCAGATGAGGTGTATGCCATCATAGGTAATTCAAGTGAGATCTTTTGCAATAATGGTGCATCAACGAGCGAGGCGTGGAATGAAATATTTTTTGCTTGTCAAATTTCCACTGACTTTACAGATGTTTTATTCAAGGTGAGGAAAGATAGAAGTTACAATAGCAATTCTTGAAGTAATGCCTTTACATTAGAATGTTGCAAGGTGGGGACAACATTTAGCTCCATTTTATAAGCACCCAAGAAACAATCAACTACTTTTAAAAATGGAACAAAGCTTGTATCCCTTGGGTACAAGCTTTCATTACAATAACTTATTAAACTTCTTTCTGTCAACGTTATATGATGCATTGGACTTGGAAGATAATGTAAAAAGTTATTCAAATGAGCCAGAAGAGCTTTCAAAATATGTAAGTTTTTTAACAAATACAGGTACGAAAGAAATTGTTTGTCAAATAGAAGACACCTTGTTTAAAAAACAATTTCTTTAGCCACTAAATCTTATTTTATTGTACTTAATGCCTTTGAACTTCTAATCCCGGAACCTGTTGAGCCCAGTATGCATCATTTAACCCAGTTGGTAAAGATAATACAGGTATGTATTGCCTCAGTTTCAATTAGACAGTTACTTAAAAAAACGCATAGGGAGTAACAAATTGGGGCGAAATTAGCGTTGGTGGACACGTTAGTGCCTACAGACAGCTGTCTAACAGAGTGACACGAACACTTGGATACGACGAGTCATTAGAGGAATCATGCGTTTTTTATCCTCTTCTTGAGACGGAAGAAACTCGCTCCAATCGCGCTTTATCCGTATTAGTACTCTATCACTTATTCTTGGTATCCGCTCTCTATACATCCCAAGAAGTTGCGGATCCTTTTAAACTGCTGATACCACAAGTCTTGGAAGGCTTAATTGACAAAAAGAGCCGAGAACAGTTCCTAAAAATGTTACAAACACAACCTCGAAATCGAAAGAAAGCATGGAAAAAAAGATCTCACCGCGTTTATCTTAAAATGCGCCCGGTATTGACGGAAAACGAACTCAAACTCTTTTCGTCTATCCCGAACATCGAAATGTCCACAGAATATGAGAAATTCCTTACGCTTTTGAGGTCTCACGACATCGAAGGGGAGCTTTATTTAATTATGTAACTAGTAGTTTTATTTGATAGTTATAAAATTTATAATTTTGTGTACAATCGATTAAGGTCTAAAAAAACCATGAAACCAAAAAGGTATGATAGGTAAAGCCTTCTGTATTATTAAGCTTGAGCGCTTCGATAAAGTATGCTTATTTCCAAGGCCCTGCTTTGGAAATGGCCGATAATTATAATGCTTGATTAGCCCCTACTTTTTCAAATGTAAATCACTGAGTACTGTTACTGAATTCATGACAAAACTCAGCTCAGGCACCAAACCTGAGCAATCAAAGTAGTACTTATTGAATCCCTCTTAATGTCAATCCACAATACCATAGCTCACCCTGATTAGTTCGTTGTCAGTAACTTTGCTACGAAAGTTTAGTGGCCTCAACTAAATACCATTAATACAGGGAGACAAAACCCGTTTTTACTGCGAGCCAGTATTTAAACTTAACATATCAAAATGCTATTAAAGCATCTCCACTATATCCTATTTATTTGATGTTGCCACAATTCTATACGTACCGTTGAACGTAGGTAATCCAGTCAACTAAGGCTCATCTTCTTGTGGTGAGGGTAATAAACTGAAAGTATTACAAGAAAACTGCAAGGATAAACTCTTTATAAAGTAGAAAATCGGGTTTCAGCGGAAGACTACTTTAATTCATGTGAAAGAAGTTTATAATTTTACTCTGTCAGCAAAAATAATAGACAAATGTAATTGGCTGAAGCGGGTGTATTCACATGCTCAACATTACCCCGCAAAATCTCTTAAAGAACTTTGGCCAATTGTTTTTATTAAGGACTTAGTTTTTATTTACAGTGCTTATCAAAGAGCGTTAATTCTATTATTGCATTTGTAAAAGAAAAGAAATGAGAGGAAGTACATATCTTACCATAAAATTATCTGTTGTACTCTATATTGAAGAAGCAAAGGAGCACCTCAATCGTCACATTATAATTCTTCGAGAGCTTTTTACGGATGTATTTGTGTATAGTAAATTCCAATTTACCTAAGAAACTATTACTTTTGATATCTCTCTGTGATGATTTCTTTTTAGAGTTGCAGATAACTTTTCAGTTATCTTACGCGTATTATGATGAAATACCATTGATGGAATAATTAGGCCATGTAATGAACTTACTTATAAGTCTGGATATACAACTCATTGGAAGTTACGAAATCGAAAATGAATTAATCCAATGAGAAATCTTGTGCCACTTGAAATTTTGGTTTTCCCTATTTAGATAAAGGTGTAACTTACCCCCACATTATACATGACACATCAGATATCTATAAAAACCGGGTGCTTGATTTATATGTCTTTTGATTTCTTTCCTCTTTTAAATCAAAACAAAGCCTTCTTTTTCTGAAATATGTCTGATAACGTTGCTCATGCTCTTTCTGGTATGTACTGGAACAATACAATTTATTACTGATTTTATTAACACATAGGATAGGTGCTGGTGGAGGTATCGTCTCCATGGTTTTAACCTATCCTCTTGTCTCTATTAGTTCTCGTCTTCAAGTCCAAAAGAACGATACTAGCAAGGACGCCTACAAGGTAAGATAGAAACAATCTAACTGGGTTTGAATCTTATGACAAATACTCTGTATGTTTTAGAACACTGCCGACGCCTTTTTCAAGATTCTTGCCAAGGAAGGTCCCAAAGGTTTATACTCGTAAGCAGATATAATACAATTCGATAGGGTGAATAATGAATAACATTCCATTTCCCATAATATAGTGGCTTGAGTTCAGGTATCTTTGGTATTGCTGTCACAAATGGTAACTATATATTGTAAGGGATTTATTTGCTCTTAGCGCTTATAATTTTTTGTTTGTAAGGTGTTTATTACTACTGTTACGAAGCAGTTAAAGCCATTTTTGAAAAGGCTAAAGGTAAGGGTCAACCCATGTCTACTGCCGAATCTATGGCTGCTGGCGCCATTGCTGGTTGTGCTGTCGTTATGGCCACCCATCCTATCTGGACTGTCAATGTAATTTTTTTTGTTTTTTTTCATAAGCCTTTATTTGGAGCTGGGTTATCTAATATTAGTCATATAATTCTCATAGACTCGTTTAACTGTCAAGAAGGGTGTTGATAATGATGAAAAGGCTGCTAAGCCTAGCGCTTTTGGTGTTGCTGCCAAGATTCTCAAGAATGAAGGTCTTGCCGGTCTTTATGCTGGTGTAAAGGCTGCTTTAGTTTTGGTCATTAACCCTATCATTCAATACACTGTTTTCGAGCAAGTCAAGAACAAGGTTTCTACCATGAAGAAGTTGGGCAATCTTGATTTCTTCCTTTTAGGTGCCCTTTCTAAACTTTGCGCCACTGCCATTACCTATCCTTATATTGTTGTAAAGGCTCGTATGCAACTTAACCAACAAGGTGACGAGAAGTACAGCTCTATTTTCGACGGTTTCAAGAAGATCATTGCTACTGAAGGTATTCAAGGTCTCTATAAGGGTATTTCCTCAAAGATTGTCCAATCCGTTCTTACTGCCGCTTTCTTGTTCCTTGCCAAAGAAGTTTTATTCGACTGGTCCGTATGGGTTCTTGTTCTTCTTGGCGCCCGTAAGCCTCGCACTGTTAAGGCTTAACTGTAATATATATATATATGCATACAATGTGTTCTTTTCTATCTAATAATAATAAACCTTGGTTATACCGCATCGAGTTTGTCGCACGTGTTAACAAAAGCAAATATTTGTGTAACATTTTTAGTCATGCTTCTCCAATTGAAGTACGCCTGCTATTTTTGAAGTATGCAAATCAGATTCTACGATAAGTATAGTGCCCAGGGCGTTTTATATAAGTAAATAGCAGTGATTAGCTATATTATATTTTTTCAAACTTTTTAACTTGTGGGGTGCTGCTTTCAGTAAATGCAGGGCGTGGTAGTCAGAATTCTTAAATCTGCTGCTCTAGAAATACAAATGCGAGCGAAACACAATAAAGTCGCGCGAGTATCTTTCCTTTCTCAATGTATAGAAGAGTCTAGGAATATTATGTTGATTACAAAAAAAAAAGGATAAAATGCAGTATTTTGCAGGTGATCGGATGTGGAAGGCGGCATATGCGAAATATGACGGGAGAACATTATATCAGTTCTTATGCAAATTTTATTTAGTTTTCACCAAAAACGTTTCTTATTAGGGGTAAATACTGTGAGCTTATGATATTTTTGTCGCTTTGACAAATTGGCATTATGGTAGCTATAGATAACATAAACAAAGGGACTTCAACGTGAGAAGTGTTCTTAATGTAGTCGTGCTTAGTCATTATTTTCCAGAATATCTCCGTAGCTCTTGCAAGGCAATACAATCCTATTTCTAACTTATGTCCCCCGGTTTCAATTAAGCCTGAGCTACTGCATATAATAAAGTTTAAAATGTAAAACAATGGTATATCTTTTCCAGTGAGTTTTCTTAAAACGCAAAGAGGACCAAGGCTTGTGGCAGTAAAAGCAGTTAGGAATAATGACGATTCTAAACTTGATACAGTAAACTCCTTTAACACTTTTAAATAGCTAGATTATATAAGTACGCAAAATTAGTATTTGAGTGCTATAGATTAAGAAGGATTGGTATTGTATGCATACTCGGTTTTCAATTCGTTAGACTGAAAGAAAAACAATGACACCTGACAGAGTTAAATGCAAGGTTAATTATCAAAGTATGCACTTTTCTTTTGTTGGCTTACAAAGTTTAGGGGAGCAAATATTTTGAATGCTCTTGCAAGTTCTTTTTTAACGCGCATGATGCTCGCCATATTGCAGCTTTCAGAAAAGGGGTGTTGTACGGCACAAACAATATGATGGTGATGGAGGTCAGCAGGAATTAATTGCCCCGTTCCACTATGCATATAGTCTATCAAGAAATTGCGGCTCGTTATGTTCTCTGGTACAATCGTTACTTTGATTTTCTCGTTTGCAAGTGTGTGAATAGTTTTTCCTAGAGCACTGGCGACAAATGCTTCTTTATTTTTTTGATGTCCTCCCATTGAAGATTGTTGAACTAAAAACTTAAAGAAAGATTTAGATAAGGCGTTTCTGTCAAGAAAATAGGCGAGCGATATCAATGCACTGGAAAGCATCATAAGATAGGATGTTGGGCGTTTCTGAAAGCAACTGATTAAGCGAGCACCCGACTGTTTTCCTTTTGAATGGTCTTTTTTGTGCTTTTCTCCCCATTTTTGGATTATCCAAGCACCATTGAACTGCAATGCCCTTATAAGGAAATAGAGCATAATTGATTGTCGCCTTTGTTTTTTTGAAACTAATACAATGGCAAAGCCTGCCAAAAAGCCGGCTATGAACGAATTCTGTGTATCTGCTTTTTTACCACTAGTTTTTCTGACATTTCGTAAAACATAAACAATTCCTTTATAACCACCAGCAAAAGTACCTATAAATAACGCTAAAGACAGAGCATCACTGTTATTATAAAATTTAGAAGGGAGAACAAGAGTGTTTTCTATGCATAATATTGCTTTTTTACATACTTTTCAACCAAGCGTTTTATTAAACTAGGCCTATGAAATATTAGCATTAAACACTAGTTATGGTATACATGATAAAAAACGTTGCTCAAATCAAACCTAGTCATTAATTTACCGGATGCAAAAAAGACTAAAATAATAATATATGTTTTGAAAAGAAAGTAGCTGTAAAAGCTTTGATAAATCCTTTTGTAGTTACAATTTTGGGACCAACTTTTTTCAACGTGATGACATAATCCTAACCCCCTTTTTTCCATTGTTGATTTATATTATAATGAGGAAGAGCTGCTCAGCTTCTGACTATATGCGCTTTAAAAACTCATTTCATTATGAACTTAAATGGTGATTGTGATAGTTACCTATCAACATGTTTTATTTGCCGATTTTTCAGTCCCTCTTTTTATAGATAATAACAAAAAATCACGATAAGATGACACAGAGGGCTCACTGATGCATTTTAAGATGGCATTTGTCATTAATATTTATTGATAGACTCTAGGTAAAACTATAAAAGTAGTAACAGCGAAACTTGACAAATTAAACGTCATGAATCAAGTATAGCCTGTATATGTATATGGTAATTTTTAAGATTGCATACTCTTTCTAACGCCCAACATAATAAGAGCCCATACAGACCAATCAAACAACATCTCTTTTGCATAAAACAAGAATGCCGAGCTCAACACAGATTGTAGTAGTTTCGAATCTAGTCCTTTATATAGACCAGCTATTCCTTCGTTTTTCACAACTTGTCGCATGTATTCCACTGTTCCTATGTCGCGATGGCTTGGATCTTCGCTCATTTGCAAGCGAGATTTAATTAATCTATATAGACAAATGTCAGCCACTCAGGAACACAAGTGTCTCTAAATGTACTCACATATACGGATACATAATGACAGTTGCGCATAATTTACTAAAGGCTCCAAGTAAAAAGTAATCAGATCCTCCCAAACTTCCCTTACTTATAATCAACTGCGATTTGATCTTCTCAAAAATAGCATACTGAATGATAGGATTCAATACCAAAACCATGGCAGCTTTAGTGCCCGCATATAACCCGAGTATGCCTTCCTTATGTAAAATATACCAAAAGACTTGCATGGTTGAAAGTTTTCTACTTTTGCTGGACAACACTTTTCGTTGAACCGATACTCTCGTCTATTAGTAAAAAGAACAGCTTAATGCTAAATTATGCCAAGTATGTTATTTGACAATGGTTCGTTACATTCACTGTCCAAATAGGATGTGTAGCGAAAACCACAGCAGTTCCTGCTATTGATCCCGCAATCATAGAATTTCCTGTCGTAAATGGCCGTTGACCGTCTTTTGTAAAGATCTTTTTCAAAGCTTCGTAACAGTAGTAATAAACGCCTAAATGGTAGAGACGTTAGCAAAGAAAGCCTTTTGACACATGTCCAGATATTTACCATTTGTTACCGTAATACCAACCACTCCAGATGTAAACCCTCTATAATAGCTATATTTGAGCTTCCAATTCTATATGCGTTTAGATCACTTTGAATACTTACGAATAAAGTCCTTTAACGCCTTCTCTTTTGACTATTTTCATAAATGCGTCCAATGTGTTCTATTGTTACACAATATTGATAATCAGTTTTCTCCATGAAAGCAGCGAAGTTACCTTATAGCTATCTTTATCTGTATCATTGCTAGTTTGAACTTGAAGTCTTGAGCTAATAGCTACTAAAGGATACGTGATGACCATGGAAATAATACCTCCTCCAGCACCTAAAAAACAACATTAGTGTCGTTCCTAAAGAAAAAGTTCGACATTACCTGAAAGAGCATGAGCAATGTTGTCCGACATTTCAACAAGTTAGATGTTAAAGAATGAAAGCAAGTGGAGAATGTCTAAAAGTGAATGGTGTTGTTGAGCGAGAACAGAAAAAAAAAAAAAAAAAAAAAAACTTTTTTTTAAAAAAAAAAAAAAATTAG
>JNEK01002880.1:0-66060 GCA_000697295.1 Mucor indicus B7402
CGTCAAGATTCCCACTGGGTTTGGGCATTTTATGATAACTGGTAGAATATTATTCTTAATGAGACAAAAAAGTGGAGAAGTGAAGTTGTTGGCAAATATAGCCGTTTTTTGTTTAAAAATAAATCATACCTTCATGGTTTGTATTATTTACAAGGGTTTGGTCTTGGAGCAACCCATAATTTATATTGAGACAGATACTTCATCAAGGGTTCATTTTTTATACGACACAATGTGGCGGCATGTTGGCTTTTGAATTATAAAATTTTATTTTCGACACATCGAAATACATGATAACACGTCTTCTTATTAGTAAAACGTGATATTTGTGCTTCGTCCAGTACTTATAAATCTTTTCTATGAGTTTAGTGTGCCATGCTACTATGTAGTCTCAACAAACGATAAACAAGAGTGTACTCCGACCCACCAATGACAATTATAAATTTTAAAAATATAAAATGCAAATGCGTGATTTAGGTCTTGTTGCAACTAATAGAAATAATTTAAAAAATACCCTGAATAATTCTAGAGGTATTAGGCTTTCTAGCAATGAAAAGTTTATAAAAAAATAAGGGGGTCTAGCTAACAAAAAAAACACACTTTGGATCGACCCATATGGGCCGAATCGGCCCACTTGGGCCTCCCCAATCTCTGCCTGTTAATTAATTGACATGTTACAGCAGTGATATGCTCTATGCATTCATTATAGGGTAAAAGAGATACTAATGTCTTAATGCTTGTTCACTTAGGCGCCTTTCTTTTCGGTGATTTATTTCATTATATTTTGGTACTCTTTTATCTACTTTCCATTTCATATAGGTGGTAGTGTAGCTGCTTGTTTCTTTCATGCATGGAAAATTGTTAAACGATATCCTTCAAGTACTGTCAGAAGGTAACCAATCATATCTATATATAACTTGCATGTAAAAGCTGCAAGATATGGTTATTTGATATAGGTAATTTAAGGAGCAAATCACCTCATTCATGCTTCTTTGTTTACAAAAATGGTGGGCTTAGATGTGCGTATAAATTGATAAACAAAAAATATATCTTTTCTTTCCTCTTTTCCTCTAATCAACTCCTCTGGAAACAAAATGTCCCTTTTATATTTCAAGACATCTTCACATACAAGCTGCTATGAATGAAGATTAATCAACCAACTTTGCACTCTCTAATACAAATCTTACAATAGTATACAATCACACAAATAACTCTTACTGTAAATATATGCTAAAGACTCTCATCGACGCCCTCTAAAGTGTAAGATGATCAATTAAACGCGTACCATTTTCAAGAAAACTAACACCTTTTTTTTTTTTTTTTTTTTGTAGCCCGTCTATATCTATTAGCTATCATTCTTCAAAATTATTCATCTTTTGCGATTTCTTTTGAAACGCATGTATTATCCTCTTCTGGCTCTACGTGTACGATCTACTGACAAAAGTGTAAGTTTCTCTTCAATACGTATCTTCTCATACTAACTCTCGCAAAAAGAAAAAAAAAAAAAAAAAAAGCAAGCTTTAGTCAATGCAAATGTTTGTTTGTGCAACCTAGTCAAAGTGTTTCATACCGCTATACTCCTTATTCTGTGACACCTCTTCTTTGCTTTCTCATAGTCAAAATGCGCATTTGTTTGTTTATGGTGTGTGCATGTGCTTGTCTCGTTCTCATCTCTTGTCTTGTATTATATTCTCTCACACCCCCCATTCCCCCCGTAGGCTGGCGTATGAGGTCGTGGATTCAGTGTAAGCCGCGATGGACTTTGGTAGTAGCTAGTATCTATCGGAAATACTGTAGCTGACTGTTCTATGAGCCCCATGCAGGCATGAACTTCAGGTCCCAGTGAGTACGGCTATTAGTCAGGAGGATGTTCTTTGGAAACATTGCCATTCTTCGAGTACTTCTTAGAAAGTTGCGCAAAAGAGAATCCGATCGAAGCGAACGTCTCTTTGAGATACCCCCAGTCCTACAACTTGAGATGTTTATTGAGACTTGTCATTTGTATATGCTAACTAACAAACTTGTATTTCTCTAGTTCAAGCTTGATGTATTCTCTCTTCCTCAGAAGGCGGACTTATTAATTGTACATATATTTAAAAAAAAAAAAAAACCAAGTTAATCAGCTCTATCCATAATATCTTTGTCTATAATTTTGAATTCACAAGCTAAAATACAATCCATTTCATCCACAAATAAAATGTATTTAATTTTTGGTGTCTTTTATTAAGTTAAAAGTATCATTGTTGCTAGTGATTTCCCATAAAGAGAGCCAGTTTTTATACCTATTGGTACTACTGTTATTAAGCAAAAGAGTTCATAGGCCTATGAGTCTGCCTGTATCTAGTAACTGACAATCTTGCATAGAGAATTTCCATTTCTTGTGCCATGTGTTTTACCTAGTTATTCACACTGATTGCTTTTGACGTAATATTTTTTTTTTTTTGCCTCCCATTGTTATTTTATGTTTACATGGAGTTTCTGGAAATAGATATTATCAAAGGCTGAATGTAGATATAAATGTATTGAGGAGTATTCATGTATAACAGCATTACTTTAACACTTTCATTAAGAGAAATGCTTGACATCCTAAAGTTCGCAGTAAATACACAACCTTCTCATGTATAAGATCGTTTCACCTGATTCTTTTATGGTTTACAGAAAAAAAAAAGAGGTATACGGCCTTTCTTTATCAATAACTAGTCGATTTGTAAAATAAATTCCACAATTATTTAACTGTATAGCTTCATATTATCTTCATCGAACAAAGAGTAACTTTGCTTTGCAAAATAAATATGACTGGAATGCGCCTGGATTACGCTTTCAAGTCTGAAGTAAACGATGACATAATTAACAATGACTTGGACGCAAGCATCAAAGTGAGTCAAGGGTCACTGAAATACGTGGATAGTATCACTTCCATCATCAGTAAACCGGAAATACATACTCCAACAAGAACTACCCGAAAACAATGAATTTTCAGCTAAAGACTTGTTAAAAAATGTAGTTGATGATGATTTTTCTGACGACGAAGAGGTAGATTTTAGAGTCGGTTGAGGAGTTGGTAAAGTTTATATCGATTTCTGTCTTGGGGGAAACGCTGATCGTTATAGCCATTGTACCTCTAAATTTACCATGACAGCCAAAAGATATGGCTCTCCTCTGGACTACTTTTTGTTTTTTTCTGCCAATTGGTCATACTATTTACTCTATTATTAAAAACACCAGCACTCATGCAAGAAGTCTTGATCATTGGGTTGATATCAGTTTTAACGAGTATCTTATGTCGATAGCATTATTGACAGTAATGACGGCAGTACGGCACTCGGACAAAAGAGCTTATTGGAAACAAGGTGAATCACATTTTTTCCTCGATACGGACTTCAGCAAGTATATGTCATTCACCAATTTCAACGATATCATGAGAATGTATGTATTTTAACTCTATCAAATACGCCCAACCATCGAAGCATTCAATGAACATAGGGTGAGATGCATAATTCCGGGAAAGTATCCTGTAATTGACAAGTCGATGAAACAATAGCTGGGTATTGGCACGCCCAATTTAAAAAAAAAAAGTCCCAAGAACGCCACACCCAATTGGGCGAGCATTCAAAACTTTGGGAAACTATGACACGTCCTGTATTTTACGAATAGATACTGTGAGAGATCCTTGTTCAAAAGAATTTGATGAAGAAGAAATTGGTAATAAGAAGAAGATACTTACGGCCACCGTCAAACAACTGGTAGAATCTTGATTTGGTACTGGACACACTGCTATTGCTGATTCGTGGTTTGGATCTCCTAAAATGGTATCCACGTTAATGGACGTTGGACTTTATTCCATTATGCAAGTCGTAAAACGTGCCCACTGGCCTCGTGGTATGCTTCAAACAGACATTATGCTTAGCGCGGATAAGGAGTATGGAAGTTGCTTCACGATGAAGAAGGATCTGAATAGCGGCAGAATCTTTGTTTGCGTGTGCCAAGATCAGAAAGCCAAAGCCTTCATCTTATCTTGCGGAACTACAAGGATGACAGGTAAAAGAAGTTTCAAAGGCCAACAAGGGAACATCAGTGCCATAGAGCGCCCAGAAGTAGTTGAAGAATACGAAAACCACAAAAATAAAAAAGGATATAGTATCTAAATGGCTGATTTTATTTTGTTTTATTACTTTTAAAGAGCGTAAAAGCATCATTACTTTATTCAAGTCATTGTAAAGACATGTTTATATATTCGATCAAGGAGCACAAGGAAAATATTAAACTGTTCTTTTCATCGAAGCTCCTTCTTAGAAAAAATAAGTTCTTATGTAAGTGTCATGAAATCAAAAAAAAAAAAAGCTCTCTTGCCCACTTTTAGTAAGAAAAAGGTCGCCCATCGAAAAAATGCCGTTGAGATTGTATTTCCCGCACCTCGAATTCAAAACCCCGCGATTGGCGTTGCGGTCCACTGTAATGTTTCCCCTTGACACACTTACTTTTTATTTTTTTTTTCTTATACCATCTCGACTTTAAATTATAAAGGTAAACTAATTAACGGTGAATTATACTCTCCAGTCGTTAACTCTTTTTTTTTTTATTCAATTTAGAAATATGGTACTTTAAAATAAACGTCATTAAATAAGATAAAAAAAGATAGCTTAACGTTTAATTATAATTGTAGGCAGGAGCACTCGAAAACGCACAAAGAGATTTACCTAGAATTAGAGACCACGAACGCGAATCTGACTTTGGTTCCATCTGGTCTGTATCTGGCCCAGGTAAGAGAATAAACCTTTACTGTGTAAGAAAAAAAAAAGTAGCTCATCCTTTTTAAATAATTTAACAAGTCGTCATTGCTGATAACATGCGTGGTTGTGCCATGTACGAATTGGTAAGCATCTTTTTCCTTTTTTAATAAATAATTTCTTATTCTTTTGTTTAGGTTCGTGTTGGTCATGCTGAACTCGTTGGTGAAGTCATTCGTATTGACGGTGACAAAGCTACTATTCAAGTTTACGAAGAAACTGGTACCCTTTTTTGTTTCATGTTTGTTTACATGTAACCTTTATAACGTCCTTTTTTTTTTTTGTTAGGTGGTTTGACTGTCGGTGATCCAGTCTTAAGATCTGGTAAACCTTTATCTGTTGAACTTGGTCCTGGTAATATTATACACACAAACACGCTCGTATTTAAGCTACTCACCACTTCTCTTTGAACAGGTCTTATGTCAAATATTTATGACGGTATTCAACGACCGCTCAAAGAGATTCAAGCAACTTCTCAAAGTATCTATATTCCCCGTGGTATCTCCACTCCTGCTTTAGATAAATCCTTTGCTTGGGATTTTGAACCTCTTAACTTTAAGGTAAAAATCTTTTTTTTTTTTTTTTTTTGGTTCCCGTAGTAACATAAAAATTTCTTAGGTTGGAGATCATATTACTGGTGGTGATATTTATGGTAAAGTATATGAAAACTCTCTTGTTACTGTTCACAGTATCATGTTGCCTCCCAAGAGCCGCGGTACTATTACCTACATTGCTCCCAAGGGTCAATACACACTTGAAGATGTCGTTCTTGAAACTGAATTCGAAGGTGAAACTACCAAACATACCATGAGACAACTCTGGCCTGTTCGTTCTCCCCGTCCTGTTGCCGAAAAGTTGTCTGCTAACCATCCTTTATTGACCGGTCAACGTGTTTTGGATTCCCTTTTCCCCTGTGTCCAAGGTGGTACCACCGCTATTCCTGGTGCCTTTGGTTGTGGTAAAACTGTCATCTCCCAATCTCTTTCCAAATACTCCAACTCTGATATCATTATCTACGTCGGTTGTAAGTATACTTGTTTTAAATAATTGACATCATCTATAACTAAAATTGTAATAATAATAGGTGGTGAACGTGGTAATGAAATGGCTGAAGTATTGATGGATTTCCCTGAACTTTCTATTGATATTGATGGCCGTAAGGAATCCATTATGAAGCGTACTACTTTGGTCGCCAATACTTCCAACATGCCTGTCGCTGCTCGTGAAGCTTCTATTTATACGGGTATTACACTTTCTGAATACTTCCGTGATATGGGTAAGAACGTTGCTATGATGGCTGATTCCACTTCTCGTTGGGCCGAAGCTCTTCGTGAAATTTCCGGTCGTCTTGCTGAAATGCCTGCTGATTCCGGTTACCCTGCTTATCTTGGTGCTCGTCTTGCCTCTTTCTACGAACGTGCTGGTAAGGCTACCTGTCTCGGTAACCCCAGTCGTGACGGTAGTGTCACTGTGGTTGGTGCTGTCTCTCCCCCTGGTGGTGATTTCTCTGATCCCGTTACTGCTTCCACACTCAGTATTGTTCAAGTCTTCTGGGGTCTTGATAAGAAACTTGCTCAACGTAAGCACTTCCCCTCCGTCAACTGGAACTTGTCTTACTCCAAATACATGAAGGTCCTTGAACCTTACTACGAAAAGCACGACCCTGAATACATCAGCCTCCGTGACAAGTGTAAGGAAATCCTTCAAATGGAAGAAAACCTTTCTGAAATTGTCCAACTTGTTGGTAAGTCTGGTTTGAACGAAACCGACAAGATCACATTAGAAGTTGCTCAAATTATCAAGGATGATTTCCTTCAACAAAACGGTTACAGTAACTATGACCGTTACTGTCCCTTCTACAAGACCACTTGGATGTTACGTAACATGATTGGTTTTTACGAACATGCTACACATGCTGTTGAATCCTCCAACAACCAAATCACTTGGGCCAAGATTCGTGATTCCATGGGTGATATTATTTACAAGTTGTCTTCTATGAAGTTTGAAGATCCTGCTGATGGTGAGGACCACCTTATTGAAAAATACACTGCTCTTCAAAAGGAAATTGAAGCTAAATTCAACGATCTTGAAGCTTAAACAAAACATAAAAAAAAAACCCCTTATTATAGTACAAAAGATATCTCTCGTTTTATAAATAAAAATTTATAAAGGCTTAAAAGTTGTTGTTTATTAGCCACAAGTGGCAAATGTGTATACACAAATGAGGCTTTGAATTTTTTATTTTTAACTAAGCCTAGTCTAAATATTACAATAAGGGAACTATTTAACTCTTCCCTTGAAACAATCCACCCAAGATAGAACTTAATTGTGACGTCTGGAGTAAAATGATTAGTATATAAAAGTCTAACACAAAGACATCATACTTACTGGACATGCAAGACTCATTGTCTTTCCTATTTTTGGTGTGATCGGAATACCCGCAATTTTCACAGTTGGATACACGTAATAATTAATGTCAATATTTTTGGGTGTGCTTCCATCCAAACCACAACGAGTGACTAAATCCATCAAAACACCTTGTTCTTTTGGATCTGTTGAATTGATATTGACACTAAAGGGGAAGGTGATGTTCGTCACTGCATTCGAGCTAATGTGAGTATCGGTGACATTTCCACCACCAATAAACACATTGTAAGGGGATGGATAATAAGCCTATATAAAATAGTTTAGCTCCCATAGCATTCGCTATACTCTATGTATACTTTACGTCTGCTTTGATGGTGTCAAAAGTAATACTTTCAAAATTGGGATTATTGACGGTGATACCAAAACTAAATTGCATATTGAGTACGTTATTGGCATAAGCGAAGACGGGTTCTTGTTGAAGTCCTGTAAATGACACTTGAGGTACCTTGAAGAGCCCTACAAAGACACCAATGATGATGGCAATGATAAGGAGGATGATGAAAAAGATACAAGTGCACCATCGAGCCCATTTGGGGCAGCATGTGCAGCAGCCACAACAGAATTTGTCCATGCAGGATCTTTTTCTTCTTTCTCGAGGTATCATGGTTTTTTCCATATCGTCGTCGGAATCATAGTGGTCCATGAATTTCATGTCGGATATGGAGTGGTGTGGTGAATGCATGGCTCCTCGTGGGCCAAGACCGTCGTCGCTGATATTGTTGTGTTGGTGATAGACTGGATAGGGCGATGGTGAATCAACAGGTACATTCTCCATAGAATACTTATGTGAGTCTTCAACAAGATGCTGTTGGTGTTGTGGAAGAGTGGGCGGTGATACTTGTCTCGTTGGGGAGTTGTAAAAATCGTTGCTATGGTAATTAGACATGGTTTAATAAAAGTAAAAAAATAAAAAAAAGAATAAAAGAGTTAATGGCTTTTATCATACTTTTTTTTTTTTTTTTTTTTAGTACAGAATTCCAATTTTAGAAGTGACAATTTTTCAGCCTGGAAAAACAAAGAGTTTCCCTAAATTAGGATTAATACTTAGCTTTTTGCAACCTTGTGAGTGCAAATTATCAATGATCGAGTGAATTTATAAATAATGTCAATTAATCAGGTATATAGATCCGAACCAGTCAAGCTTCACACATATATGCGCATCCTATATTTTAATGTATATAACTGACAATGAACGGGTTAGCATCAACGATTTTGAAAGAAAGCCATAGCCAAGCTTTTTATAAAACATCCATTTGTTATTGTTATAATAAATATGCCTTTTTAATGTGTAAAATATGTATTTTAAATATGTTTTTCAACTTCTAATAGCAGCTGTTGATACACATCACGCAGCTTGTGTCCGGTTTCGTCTTTGAGTTTAAAGCCTATTTTTCCACCTGCCCATCGAGCTTCAAAGACAATAATATAAAATTCATGATTTCCTTCTTGTATTTTGCATTTTAACTTGAATTCATCATCTGTTGGTAATGTTTCGATATCTAATCGATAGGTTGCATCTAGCAACAAATCCATCATGGTATGAGGGTCAACGCGAAACAGTTGACTGCGGTTGAACTGGAACATACTCTTTGGCGAGGCTGTTTTGGTCATTTCAGATTTACTTTTCTCTAACACGAAAGGTACTATAATGGAAAATCAGGAAATACGATCTACACATCGTGTTCTTATTAGCATTACCTTCTGGTTGGCGTTTGGGAGTTTTTTTCATGTTCGAGGATGAGATTGATTTTTTAAGCAAAACACTATTATTTACACCAGAAGGGAGTGGTGAATCATCGAAGGAGAACCGTGCGCTTTTGTTGTTGGTGCGGCTAACAGACAAACGTTTCCAGCCCGTTTTTGTCATCGATTCAACTGATTTTCTACGAGTCGTTGTAGCGGTTTGATTGTCTATGGATTGTGATTTATCTAAGGACTGTCGTGGCTGCTGCAGTTTAGCAGCACTTTGACTATTAAGTTCCAACTTGAGCCAGTTTGATTTACGTGGTGATGATGCAGGAACAGAGACTGCACTTGTTGTTTTGGGCTTGGGGTCTAAATTAATGCCCATCATTTTTGCTGCCTGTTGAAGACTCTTTTTTCGCAGCAGACGACGTGTTGGTTTCTCTAAGGTTTTTGAAGAGGAGGAAGGTATGGGTGTGGCGGGAGAAGGGAAATCGGGTAACTTTTTCGAGGTATCATAGGTTCTTCTTCTTGTGAGTGTTGTTCTTGCCGTTGTTGATGTTGTTGCTGATTTTCCTCCTTCTTCTCCACGTATTCCAGTTCTCGTACTAGTAGAACGCTGAAGCCCTATAGGTTGAGCATTAAGTAATTTTTGTTTGCGTTCATCGGACTCCTTTCTTTCTTTGACAAGGTAGTAAATGGAAATGAGAGGGTCGTACATGGCAGGTAAGGTCCTGAAATCGTCCCTGTCAATTGTTTTCTTTCGCGACGATAGGCTGCGTCTCCATCGAGGACGACTTGCATATTCTTGGTCGTCGCTTTCTTTTTTCTGAAAGTTTTTGTCTATTTGTTGAGCTGCAGATCGGTATGCAGATGATGTAATGATACTAGTGAGCTTTTCCTTAATTTCTTGAGGGCTACCTAAACCAAAGCCATCCATTCCTTCGATGAGGTTCATATCTAGCGTTTCGATAGGTGGTCTTCGAGGTAGATAATTTCGGATTGGTTCTTCATACCCTTTATTCATCCAGGGGTGAGTTCGAATGTCGGATAATGTAATACGTTTGCGTGGATTCACAACGAATATCTTTGTTAATAAGTCAATACAATCTATACAAATAGTATTAAATGGTAAAGAAAGAAAGCAAATCGCCTGTATCTATATACCTCTTCCTAAATGATCGGGATAGTCTTCAATAATACCAGATTTTATTTTTTCATGTAATGCGGGCAAATTCGTGTCATCAAAAGGTACTTTTCCACAAACTAGAACATACAAGACTACTCCGAAGCTCCAGACATCTACTTCTGGGCCTACATATTCTTTTGCTTTCAGTAATTCCGGTGCAGCAAAATACAAAGAACCACAGAATGTGTCTAATTGTTGTGTAGGTGAATAGGTATTTGAAAGCCCAAAATCAATTATTTTTAGTTGCTCATTTGAAGTAATTAAAATATTTTCGATTTTCAAGTCTCTGTGAACAATTGAGTTTCTATGACAATAATCTAATCATCATTATACCCCATGTTGCTATGTTACTTTATGCCTGTTATTTACCTAGCGCGCTCACTATTTGCCTAGCAAACTTTCTTGCTTGTTTTTCTTTCAATTTCCCATGTTTGACAATATAGTCTAACAGTTGGCCACCATCAATATATTCAAGAAACATATAATATTTATCACCTTCGGTAATGTATTCTTTTAATTGACAGATATTTGGATGCCTTAATAAACGCATAATAGCCATTTCTCTGATTGTTCTTTGTTCTCTTTCTTCTGGCGTATCTTTTGGATCATTTGATTTATTGTTGCTATTTGAAATAGACAGCAAATCTATTTTAGGCATAATTTTCACTGCATACTAAATAAATAGATTAGTAAAGTAAAAAGAAGAAGAAAAAAAGAACCTCTACTTTTTTCTTTTCAACATCTGTTAGACATTCAGCAAGTTTTACTTTTCCCATTGAACCTGCACCTATTGTTTTTCTGTAAATTATGTAATTCTGAATTTGCATGACTTGATGTCGTTCAGAGGGTTTTCTAGAAAGAGTCTCTCTACTACTGCTATTATTTTGTTTTATTGCCATAATAATATAAAGAGAAAGAAAAAAGAAAAAAAAATATGTTTGATTCCTTTTTACAGAAAGACCTGTGTTACAATAATGAAAGGGGATTAAGGGGAAGTGAAAGAGGGGGACGAAGGGAATATTAATAAAAATTATATGACAAATTCTCTTGATATAATACATTTTTTTTGTTGATCTGAAAAGCGGGTTTCTACATATTTACGAACAAAAGGACAAGTTGGTATTACCGATAATTTTGATTTTTCAACCCATTGAAATGCCTTATGTAATAAAAGGTCTCCAAGTCCTTGGTTCCTATGTTCTATTGGAATTTCCTATAAAATAAATAAGTAAATAAACATCTTCGAGTCAATAGGATCGTTGTTCTTTTTACAGTGTGATAAAATTCAATGGTATTTTTATATCGTGTCGGTAAATAACATAATGCAGCTACTCGATTATTATGTTTAGTCTAGTCACTCTTTTATGATTATAGACAGTATAATACCTGTATTTCCTTTTTTATCTAATTGAATTTTAAACATGCAATAATTCAGGTCATGTATTATAGAATAATGTTGATTTAAAGTGCTTTCCTTCTTTTTTATGTTGTCCTCAATTAAAGGTAATGGTGTTGATTTTCTGGGTGGTTCATAATCTGATATTTTTAAATCAGGTGGTGAAGGTAATGGACATTCGACTTTTCTTCTTTTACGTCTATTATCCTCCTCAATGGATAAAGGTCCACTAGCTATCTTCTTAGTTGTTGCTGTCAAAACGATAAGTGTTGTCTTAAAGCACACACAAGCTGAAAGGAAAAAAAAAAAAAAAAAAGAAAAAAAGGGCGAAAGTATTTATATCGTATTCCATTATTATTAAAAATAAGTTTGCATAATTAATTAAAATAAACACAAACAATTATTTAAAACTCAAATAATTTTTTAGGGTTTGTCAGGTAAAAACTCTGCTGCAAATTGTTCCATAGTCCGAGTTCAATACAAAAAAAGTATAGAAAAAGAAAGGTACTGAAAGAAGAGCATGCATAGTATGAATATTTAGTGTAATTTTAAAAAATTCAGAGAAAAATCTCGATGTTTCACAAAAATGGTCTAAAGGAGTCTAGAATCTCTCCTTAAAAACACTTCTGGAACCAGGTTGGAAATGGTATCCTAAATATGCATAGGTGGACACTGATCTTGTTTTTCATGTTTTTAACTTTTGAAAGCCTTCCAAACCTGAAATAACAAGTACCATTCAAGCTTGGTTGGCTTAACTTATGTCAAATGAGATTAAATAAGTGTGTTTTTTATTTTATAATTACAACAATACAAATTTACTTTTCAGAAGAAAGAGAGACAAGCGTAGGCACAGTGACTACTTTTGATTTAGGGTCGTGAAGCATAGTGAAGGTGAGAGTCCATTGAATACGATGAATAGCCCACAAACCAAGTTGATACCATCTTAATGTGTCTTTTTCCATATTGCGTAACGCACGAATACCATCCCAATAGCCAAGACCTTGTTGATGACCGTATTTCTTTACCATGGTATCCACTTGTTCTTTGTTTTGATGAAGCATAGGTGTTTGATAGGTTAAGGCATGGGTTAAATTATTGGTGTAAATGGGAAGTAATATCAAGTCAAAAGGTGATCTGTAAATGAATGGGAAACTGTAAGGAGAGGTCATAGGTGATAAACGCAAATGCATTAAGATGGCACCAGGAATAATAGAGAACCAAGAATAGCCCAATCGATAAAGAGCCGCCATTGTTTGGAAAATGGTAATACGACCTGTATTGTTCTTATCAAATATACCCAAACGACTATCATATGTATTCCCTTCATGACGCTCATTATTACCGCTAACAACTTCGCGACTGGTATTATAAATCTTTTCATTTACTTTTTCTTGGTCTCTTTGTTCTTTAGTAGGTTGAACCTCTTTCAGTTCTATAAAATAAAGTTAGACATACTTTACAATAAGCAGTCATGTTCATTGTATTTTTACCTTCTTCTTCTGTGAGTTGTTTATTATTGCCATGTTCAACATTAAGGTTCTTTCTGACTTCTCTCTTGGCATTTTCCAAATAGACAGTTTCTTCATCATATACAGGAAGTTGGTCAACATGAGGTTTAGCAGGTGGTGGTGCATTCTCCAAATTGGAACTAGTAATATCAGCGAATGATTTTTGAGTAGCATTAGTCTTGATTTCTTTTCCGTCTTCTTCATCCTCAAGTTGATTGAATCTTGAGATTTCAGTATACATTGACTTTTCTTCACTTGTACTAGCATTTTCTTGAGCCATCAAATTAGACTGACCCAAGGTAGGGAAGTTATCATCATTCAAGGACAAGGGCTCTTCTTCTTGTTTGTTTTGTGTTTTGATCAAGTGTTGAGCACGGTCACTAAGTGGCCTCTTTTCAGGTGGAATTTCCTTTGCAGCTATTTTGGCAAAGCTTTGATCAGCTGGAGGAGGAGGTACACGAACAGAGGGTTTGCTCAACATATCCTTGACATCAGGTAGATCAGATAATGAGTTATCAGGTGCATTGGTATCTTTTTCAGGTGTAGGATAATCCTTGTTGGAAGCGACATCAGCAAAGCTTCTATCAGGATTAGGAGCAGTAATGTCATTTTCAACTAAAAAGACAAATCAACACTCTTTCCTTTTTTTTATACTCGCACATACTACTCTCTTACCTTTAGGAGGTTTCTCGCCTATGGATTCATGGGGTGTAGGAAATTCTTCGGTTAAGCGTTTTTCATGACCAGCAACATCAGCATAACTAGCATTTTCCTTATTTGCTTCCCAAACATTAGGTGCATGTTCTAGAGACGCGTTGTCTTGCTTTTGTTCTTCTTCGGAAGAGGGTTGAGCTGCTACTTCAGCCCAAGATGATTCTAAATTGGATTTATCTTGTTGACTCATTTCATTAGCTTCACTAAGGCTAGGGAATTCACTCTTGTCCATTGTATCTAATTCTATGTATTAATATAACATCCATCAATTAGACAAAAAAAAACTTACCGAATAGTTTAAAGAAAAGGGAAAATGTGAAAAAAAAAAGAGAAAAAATGCAGTTTATTTATTGAAAATGTGAACAGTAATTATGATGTCATACGTTCATTTTTCCATTGTTGCTTGTACCTGCCTTGTTATTTCAATAATGATGTCCTTTATAATAAAGAAGTTAAAAAAAGGTGTTCATTTACAGTCTTTCCCTTTTTTGTTATCCGTTTGTTCATTGTGAAAACCCCCTCGCCTTTTTTTTCATGTGCATGAATCTTCATGATTTGATATACTTGTACCACCCTGTTGCAAATCAACAATTTTTTCCGCACTTAGAATGACGTCAATACTGTTTTCATGAAGAGTATCCAAGACTACAATAGGGCGAATCAAACTTTCCATAATCATTATTGGTAGATCCAGTATACATATTCTTACAGCATTTGCCTTCTCGAGCTCATCAACATAAATAGATCGACAAGTACGTTAATTTTAACTGATGAGTAAAATCAACACTTCAAATGCAGAGAAAGTTATCGTTAAGAAAAAGAAATTGGGTTTTTATTAACTCTACAACATATAATTAAGGGAAGAGACTACAAAGCATAAATATAGATTATACACATTTTTTCTTATTTACTATTTGATTGGCCACTCAAAACTTGTGCAGCATGATTTGTCTATTGAATTTTCGTGAATATCATGTTGTATTTTTTTTTTAAAAAAAATCAGCTTACCTGAATTGATGAGAAACGTCTAAGTTCATTAGGTTCCATTGACATTCTCTTATCTTGTCCAAAGATACGTTTGCCAAAGTGACGAGGTCTTGAGAGATTACGAAGGGATTGCGTACGGTTAGCATAGTAACGACTGGAACCGGAAGTAGAAATAGCAGAGGAGCGTCTTGATCTGCGAATGGAGGAGCCGTCTCCAACAGGAGATGGTTTGGGCTTAAAGTAAGCGTTCATTGCAAACTTGAGTAAATCTAAAGGTGCAAACCAGACAAAGTTCCAAATCCATGCAATACCTGCCCAACCCCAACCACAGCCTTGAATATTAGTGAATCCCCAATTGGCATACACAGCAATGAAGGTAGCAACTAACTGAGCGACAACGAAAGCCAACATGAGCAAAATAGAAGGTCGTTCCAAAAAGAACCAACTTTGCGAACGTGTCACAAAGATCAGACCTTGTGAGATAGTCGATACTTGCAGATACACAACTGAGTGGAGAACGGGATGGTTGGGACTGTCATAATGATCCATGCCAAACTTGTCCTGGAAGAATGAAGTATCGTAGATGACAGCGAAAAAGACAACAGTAGATGCTGCCAAATAGAGACCATACATGATAGCATAGGAGAAAATCTCAAAGAGATTCCATTGGTCAGGGAAAGGGGAAGGTTTCACACGATCTGTAGAAATCGTCATGATTGTACCATCATTAAGAATAGCTAAAATCAAGACCATAAAAGGAGGGAAGTTAAACTTATAAGCAAACACCATGACAGCAAAGCCCACTACGACACGAATGGTAACAGAGCATGTGTATATAGAGTAGTTTCGCATACGTTGGAAAATTTGCCGGGAGTGAATTAAAGCTTCAATGATCACAGAAAGGCCGGGTTCTGTCAATACAATATCAGCAGCAGAACGTGCAGCATCGGAAGCATCAGCAACTGCAATACCCACATTTGATTTAGAAAGTGCAGGAGCATCGTTCACACCATCACCTGTCATGGCTGTCATATGACCCATGGCTTGGAGTCGTTCGACAATTTCATACTTGTGCTCTGGATAAACGCCAGCAAAACCATCTGCATGTAAGACAAGCTCGTCTACGTTGTTATAACCAGAGCCACTGGGCGGTCCGTCTTTGAGTGTTTTAGACAAGTACATGTTATCGCCCATACCGAGACGACGGCCCGTTTCTTTAGCAATAGCCAGTTGATCACCTGTAATCATCTTGACTTGTACACCAAGAGCGATAGCGCGATCAATGGTTTCTTTAGTATCAGAACGAGGGGGATCGTAAATGGGCAAAAGACCAATGAGACGGAAACCAGAACCCTTTGATTCAACATCATTACCTTGAATGTCATCTTCGATGGCTACAGCAAGTGAACGTAAACCACGGCGAGCAAATTCATCCACATCGTCGTTCAATGCTTGGATTTGTTCTTCTGTTTTATCACGCGTACATAAATCCAAAATGAAATGCGACATACCTTTTGTGGCACGGTATACTTTTCCGTCTTTGCGATAGGTAATTTCAGTACGTTTGATTGTAGGATTAAAAGGTTCAAAAGCGAGTTCTTCAATACCACTGCGAGCATCTGAAGCGTTGGGGAGTGAGTTGACAATACAATAGTCGATGGCATCTTGATTCTCAGTACGTGATGCATAGGCAGCAACAGCGATTATGGCTTCAGCATCCATTTCGGCGTATTGTTTGATGGTAGGCTTATCTACAATCAACTTGTTTAATGTAAGTGTACCCGTTTTATCCGAGCACAAAATGGTAACAGCCGCCATTTCTTCAATGGCTGTGATACGAGTGACGATAGCTTTGTGTTCAGCCAGTTGCTTAGCACCAATAGCTAGTGTAACAGACAAGACAGTAGGCATAGCAATAGGAATACCACCAATAAGCAAGACTAAAAGGTTATCAATACCATCACGATAAGCATAACGGAAACCGGCATACATGACGAGAATTTCTGCAACCAAAAAGATACCGATACTGCAGAGACAAAAGTTACCGATTTTAGCCAAAATGGTTTGAAGATGGCCAACATCATCACCAGCATCACCTACAAGCTTAGCTGCACGACCAAAGAACGTGTTTAGACCTGTACCAATGACTACAGCCTCTGCTTCGCCTTGTTTCACGGTGGAACCACTAAAAATTTCATCGCCTGCGTTTTTGCTTACAGGCAAAGATTCACCAGTTAGAGCTGCTTGATCGATAGAAACTTGACCATGAGCAGAAATAAGACGACCATCAGCGGGGACGACATCACCCAATTTAATAGAAATCACGTCGCCTGGAACGAGTTCAGCAGCTTCCATTGTACGCCATTCACCGTCTCTTTTAACTTTACATTCAGGAGCTAATGATTCCATAAGTGCCTTGACAGCATTACCTGCCTGTCTCTCTTCAAGAAAACCAATGACAGAGTTAGCTAACAATAAAAGTACGATACCAATAAAGTCTTCCCAATCTGGTGGTTTACCACCACCGTTTGATACAGCAATAGCGACAAGCGCAGCAGCTTCCATAACCCAAGAAAGAGGATTCCACATGAAGCCAAGGAATTGTAAGATAGGGTTGACTTCTTTATGATCAAGACGATTGTGGCCAAATTTTTCAATACGTGATGCAGCTTCTTCTGAACTGAGACCATCTGTTGAAGTTCTATTTTTATATATATATAAAAAAAAAGTCAATGGATTATGCAGCAAGAGAAACAAAAAAAAAAAAAAAGAGATCTTACTGTAATAGAACAAACACATCGCCAGGCTCCATAGTAGACAAGTCATATTTATCCTTATCGTATAATTCTTCAACGGTTAACTGTTGAATGGCAGGGAGATCAGTATTTGGAGGCGGTTTCTCATTGTTGTGTTTCGTTGTTTGATCTGATCCAGAAGGGCTATGTTTGGGCTCCTTATTGGTTATATCTTCCTTCTCACTCATTTGAAGAATAAAAAAGTAAGAGTAAGAAAGAAAGAAGAAAATACTTAAAAACAGTGATTTATTTATTTTGAAAAGACTGCCAATAAAAGGAATAATGTAACTGTCCTTTTTTTCTCATTACACGCCCTCCTTTCTTCCGACTTATTTACGTCAGAAAACAGTACAAAGCAGCAGTCCCTTTTTCTGGCTTTTTTTATTAAATATTAAGATCTGAGCGACTTAAATGCATGAAACGACAACAAACGTCGAAACATTGATAGGAATAAGAGTAGTAAAAGAGCTTAATCATGACGTCAATTTTGCAACTTCTTTAGATATGAAGTAATATTATATATATTTGGAAAATTTATAGCATAAAAAGCAAGAAAAATATTCGGCATTTTATATCACTATTATCACAAGACTTTCATATTCTTCGGTTTACATCATCATCATACGCAATGTATAATTCTTCTTTTTTGACAATTTGTGCTGTAGTAGTACCTGAAAAATGCTTGGTTACTATTCAAGCAGAAAATGCAGTCACGACATTTGGGTTTCTCTACTTTTTTTTTTTTCCTAAAACATATTCCTTTGGAACAGACACATTCAGCATGAATGAAGACGACGAAATTATAGATATTGGTGATATTGAGGTGAAAGAAGAAGCTGAAAGAATAGTAGAAATGTATGAGAAAACTCATTATTGTGACTTAATCGCTGATCTATATTTATTAGAAACCAATCAATCAACAATGACGATGCAGATATTGAACCAATTTTAGAACAAGAACATAATTGGATTACTCAGAACAACGACATGGACGAAGAATCGCGACAACTGATTGAACAAATGCTAGCAGAGGAAGAATATTATTACGGTCGAGACACATTATCTTCACTAAAAAAGCAGAATAAACGAAAGCCCGTTGTTAATAAAGATCAAGAATATGTGAATAAAAAGAAAGCCAAAAAAGAAGGTACTTTAATAGCTGAAAAAGAAAAACAAAGAGTATTTTTTTTTTTTGACGAATTGTATTTAAGGCACGGCTTTGTCGTCCGCTTCGTTACCATCTCATAAGACACGTTGGAACGATGAAGAGGATGCGAAACTAAAAGAAGCTGTGGAAAAGTATGGCTATGGAAACTGGAAGCAGATTTCAGAATTTGTAAAGACAAGAAACCCGTTACAATGCAAAAATCATGCAAGACACCTTCAGCAGTCCGATAAGGTAACAACGAATTAATTTTTAGCATTAGAGGTATTGATAAGTCGCGTCTCATAGATACAAGTAAAACAACAGAAATCTGAAACAACAGTTCAAACGTTGCTAGGGAACGATAAACAAGAGGAAATGGAGCAACTACCAAAGAAAGAGACAGAATCACCGGAAATAAAACCGACACAGAAAGAGACAGAGCCTGGAGTGATAAAGGACAAGGAGGAAGAGGAAGAAGATGTGGATTTATCGATTGACGATGAAGACAATATTGACCCTCATCCATTCACAGATATACCAGAACCCAAAGAGGAAGAGGTGCGTATTGAGGAGCCCAAACAACAAGAAATTATCAAACAAGAATCCCCACTACCACAAGAAAATGAGGCCACTATCGCAAAAAACGAAACTCTCCAAGAAGACTTGATAGAAGAGGATGGTACAAAGGACGAAATACCCCCTATCATGAAAGATACCCCCTTATTCTCATCCAATGAAATCAGCGAGGAGGAAATGATTCAAAATCCTGAATGGTTTAAAAACAAACACAGCAAGACGCCGGATCGATACTTAAAGATTCGCAATCACATGCTGAACTGCTGGGAGTTATGTCGTCCTCGTTATTTAACCAAGACGAGCGCACGTAAAGGATTGAAAGACTGCGGTGATGTGAATGCGATTGGAAGAGTGCATGAATATTTAGAGTCCGTAGGCGCGATAAACGTAGATTGTGTTACCAGCGCGCCTCGACCACCTCGGCGACGTGAGGTATTTGTTGAAAATATAGATCACGACGTGTTTGATCCTTCAGAATTAGTGATTGGATACGATGGGCCAAGGAAAAGAAAAGTGAGGAATGAGCGTGGTGAATGGTAAAAATGATGCAGGAATAGTCTTTGTTTCCTCTTTCTTTGCTCATTATGTTTCTTGTATAGGGTGGATCCTAAGGAATTAGAAGGAAGAGTTATTGAACATCAAGTGATCGTTCGATTAGGTAAAGAGAACTTTATTATTTGGAGCGAAGTTTTTTGTTTCAATTAGTGAACTAAGCTTATATAGATACAAAACCGAAACGTATCCCAAAGAAACACCACCATTATTATGGTGGTGATGATTTTAGTAGAGGTTATGACCCGTTTAGATTAGTGCCAACATTACATTATAATGAAGAGTCCCCAGCGCCTTTTAATGTAGAAATTCAGAGCGATGCATTGGTAAGTTGTTTATAGAACACGTGAGAGAAATACTAACATAATTATGATATATAGCTTGTAATGGATTTCCATTCTCATTTAGCGCATACTGAAATTATTGGCCTTTTGGGCGGTAATTTTATACAGCGAGGGGATACAAAGATATTGCAGGTGAAGACTGTCTTTCCTTGTAAAAGTACAAGTACGGGTATTCAATGCGAAATGGACCCAGTCTCTGAAATGCAAGCTAGAGAACTGTTTGCAGAAAAGGGCTATAATGTCGTAGGATGGTACCACTCACATCCCACGTTTGAACCTCACCCAAGTATTCGAGATATAGAAAATCAAACCTCATATCAGGTAGGCAACAAAAGACAGTATTTAGTTGGTAGTTAATATTTGATAGACTCTATTTAGAGAGGAAAAAACGGGGGATGAACCATTTATTGGTGTTATTGTCACACCATACGACCCTGAAATATTAAGTGATCATTCGCAAATTCAGTACTTACATATTAGCAAAGAATGGAATGAAGTGCATTCATTTCGTAAGTGTCACAAAATAGGTGTACACGTCCTATTGACAAGTACCATAGGTATACCTTATGCATGTCGAAGAATGGTGATACAAAGTGAGCAGGTCTCGGACGAAGTTTTCAGTCAATTTGTGGCATTGTTAAGCGAATATAAAGACTATGAACAGTAAAGTATTCTATTTTTCTATCTACTTGTACTTATTGTTTAAAAATAGTAAAATGGATATGAGGAGTTCCTTTGGTGAACGAACAAGGCTGGAAAAACTACTCGATTCACTCAGAGTACATCTCTTTATGGGTAAAGAACAAGAGGCGCAATTTTTAGAGACTGTGAAGCAAGCTGTCATTAAGGATTTTGTTGATGAAGAACAGCCACAGAAAACGGTTGTTGCACCAGATGTCACAGATAATTGTTAGAATAAAGAGAATTTTTCTTGTTCAAAAACATGATGAGCTCACTTTATTATGAAACACAGTGTATCAAACTTTTTCTGTAAACAATATATATATATATATACGAAGATAATTATATTACAATAAACTATATGGACTTTTTTTTTTTCATTTTTAGGGTAAAAGATAAAGGGGGGGAAACGATTATTTTAATAAACCAGGAAGGCCATTGAATTTATTTTGTTGCTGAAGAGCTGCCGGTACATAGGTAGGTGTAGTGGGCGAAAAAGATGAGCGATGCGGATATTCTTGCTGAGTAAAGTAATGAGGTTGTTGTTCATGAGGTTGAGGGCTTGGTACGGAAGAGGAACCCGAAGATGTACTATTGTACCTAGATCTTTGCCATTCATGATAATCCGCGATATTCTGCGACATATAGGGTTGTAATTTAGGTGTTGACGCAGTATCATAATCATCGTATTGACTACCATAAGGTGGTTGTTGTTGTGATAAGGTTGGTGAGGGTACAGGATATTGTGGTGTATAATAATAAGACGTGACGTCTTCTTGTTGAGAGGGAGGCAACGGTTTAGGGTAAGAGTAAGCTTCTTCTCTACTTTCACTATATCTATGGTAACCCTCGACACTACTGTGTTTGAGACCACTGCGGATTTTGCAACTATCTGCATAGTGGCCTGGACTTCTTCCTCGCACTACCAATGGGGCAGATTGGCATGTAGCTACGTGAATGAGTTCGTATCGATCGGTTTCAGCATACAAATTTACATAGCAGGCAAAATATTGCTGAGCGGCTCTTCTTTTGCCGTTGTTTGCAGTGGCTGTTTTGAATTGGATACGTTCAAAAACAGCAATTCCGCCGTTTCCCATACTAGAACTGACGTTCAAATTGCCACCAAGAGCAACTGGTTTAGGAGCTGGTTTGGATTGAGGACCTTTATCACGTTTGGGAGTCTGTTGAACCAATTCAATTTCTCTACCACTGTTTGCTACTGAGGCGGAGATGCCTATCATGAATCGTTGCACAGGATGAAACATGTCGTTTGATTTGACATAAACATAGGGGCCGTTATCGCTAGTATATCCGAGGAGAGAAAATACACTACTCACTTGGAAGTAGTTTCTACGATAGCAAGTCCATTCATTATCCGTTAAGAAGAAACCACGGTCCATTCTAGCTTGAATCAAGGGAGTTAACCTAATTATTATTTAAAAAACAAGGTTAGAGGTTGTGTATGTAAACAAACAAATAAAAACTTACAAATCTCGTTTGTTAGAAGCATACAAGTTTTCAAACGATCTAGTTGGACTAAAGAAAGGACCTGTTTCAGCTGTAAATACGTTTAGTGTTCTTCCTTTTGTAACGTGACGAATCTGAGAACTTGATGAAAAAGCAGAAATATTTGAATTTATAGGACGAGGAGTGTTGGGCTGTGAATTGGCTATGATTCTAGATACTCTAGTGTTAGTGATAGTAAATGAAAGTTTTTTTTTTTTTGTCTTTGTTACCCAGGTAATTTTGTATCTACAGAAGTAGGTTGCCTACTAGGTGACAAAATGTTAGTACTACTTTGTCGCACAATACAAAAAAAAAAAACAGGTACAATGACTTACCTATTTTCTTGTTGGTTTTGAATTGAGTGCGATTCACTCTCAGTAGAAGCCCACTTTATAACTTTCATATCTTGCTCAATGGTCATTGTTGTATTATTAGAATGAAAGAAAAAATACGGCGACCTTCTTGTTTGCTTTCTTATTTATATGCTGATTATCCGAGTTTTGTGCTACCTAGGGGAGATTAAAGTCAATAATAAATTACAGTTGTTTTTGGGCAATCCGTAGTTTTTCCCAGTAGTCACACAACTAAAATACAGAAAAAGGCGTAACTATACATATTTGTTTATTTTTTTTAAGCGTTTCATATATTAAAGAAGAAGTTTGTGCATCTTATTCAAAGCTGTTGTACAGCCAATCTTTCACATCATTTTTCGACATTTTTGATCGATTGTACAACAACATTAGTCAATTTTATTTAATTATAAAGAAGGAAATTCTTTACTTTTTCTTTCATTTTCATAATACTGTGCAATTAAGAAAGCGACATCGAGCGATTGTTCATAATTTAAGCGGGGATCACAATGTGTTTGATAGTTAGTGGATAAGTCAGTATCTTTAATATCCATAGATCCACCAATACATTCTAAATAAAGAGTAAATAACAAGTCATTAACACCATCTTTTTATGTCTAATTACCTGTAACTGAATCGCCTGTTAATTCGAAATGAACACCATTTAACTTGCTAGAGTTGTCTTTATGAACTCTGAAGGTAGACGACAACTCTTGAATGATATCAATGAAATGGCGCGTCTTTAAATTTCCTGATGCTGTCTTTGTATTACCATGCATTGGATCACAAACCCAGACAGGAATATGTCCTGCATCTCTTACCGCTTTAATGTGTTGTGGTAAAAACTCCTCTACCTTGGCTGCTCCAAAACGTGTAATCAACGTCACTTTACCGATCTCTTTTTTGGGGTTCACTGTATTTAATAAATTCACCAATTGTTCAGGAACTGTGCTAGGTCCAACTTTGATACCAATAGGGTTCTCAATGCCTCTCATATATTCAACATGGGCACCATCAGGCTGTCTTGTACGATCACCAATCCACAAAAAGTGTGAACCCGCATTATACCATTTCTTTTCTTTTGTAGAAGGTGATGGTAATAATCTTGTCAAAGAGGCTTCATAATCTAATAAAAGAGCTTCATGGGACACGAAAAAGTCAACAGAATTTAACGCATTGCTCTTGGAAGATGTTGTGGGGTCAGCGCCAATTGTTCTCATAAAATCTAAGCTATCAACTAATTGTTGCACAATATGTTCGTATTCGCGCTTGACATGATCAGAACGAACATGACTTAAATTCCATTTGCTAGGATCATGAAGATCTGCAAAACCAGAATCTAATAATGTTCGAACGTAATTTAAAGTAGCAGCTGAATGAAAGTAAGCACTATTCCCAATAAAGAAAAAAAAATGAATACTCTCTCTCTCTTTTTGACCCCCTTTTTTCCTTATTTCATACCCCAATAAACGTTCAGGATCAGGCTTGCGATCACTAGGGTCAAAACCGTTGACATTATCGCCTCTAAAAGAGTGTATTTCTTTGCCTTCGTGCATTTCCATAGGACTTGATCTAGGTTTAGCATATTGGCCAGCCATACGAGCGATACGCACAACAGGGGTACGAGCACCCCAAGTCAATACAAGAGACATTTGCAATAATACCTTGATTTTATTCTCAATAGGATCCTATTATAAACCCAGATATATTAGTATACAGTGTATAGAATCATAAACCATTATGCACATTACTTGAGAACAATAATCAAATAATTCAGCACAATCACCCCCTTGTAACAAAAAGGAATTACCAAGAGCGACATTTTTTAACTGCTCTCTCAAATTTTCAATCTATAAAGTAACAAGATAAGTAAATACTTTTGGTTATGTAGCTTGAATAAACGACGTACTTCAGAAGGAGACACCATGGGTGGCAAATGGGATAACTTTTTTAAAACGCGATCAACATGTGCTTGGTCCTCGTACACAACGTCTTGTACAATTGGCTTGGATTTCCAATCATAGGGTGTCCATTCATTACTAGCAGCCATCTTTCGTTTATCTTTTATATATTCTAAGAGAAAAGAAAAAAAAAAAAAAAAAAAAAAAAGAGAGTTTGAAAAAATGTTCTTGATGGATTTACAACCTTAATTTGGTCAAAACAGTCACGATATCCGTTTGACGTGAGCTGACTCATTAGGTAAATTACCAAAAGCGTCGTATTCAGTAAAATAGGCACGCTTACGGTTATCACATGACCACAGCTCATTCAATGTGTCCAATCAAGCTTAATATATAAAAGACGTGTAATATGAATGATGATTTATTTTAAACAAGTTTTTAAGGGAAATTATTTCGGCTATTGAATATTCGGCATTCAGGAGTTAAAGAGCTTATTCAGTAACTTGATCATGAAGTTTGAATCCTATCTGTATCTGTTGGACAATAAATGGTAGCGTTAGCGCTGTATTTTAATACAGTTTGCTTGTTGTTGTATGTTTGGAACATCATCCTCCTAATATTAAAGGTTAAATGCGATCATAAAGTTTTGCTGTATATAGTACAATACCATAACATCTTAGACATCCATTCATGTCCCAGGGCAGAAGGGTGGAAGCAATCAATGTTACTAAAGATACTTTTTAGTGACAGAAGACTTCCTTTTAGTATATATTACCTTATTGCTTGAATAGGAAAACTCATAATGTCTATGAGCAAAGGTTGAAAAACGACAGCGAACGTATCGCTGGGATAAGTTGTTTGGAAATAATTTGTAACGTTTATCAGTTGCTCGTTGTACTGAGGGAACAAGTTAGACATAATCGTTCGATTATAAACACTATGCGAACATTCACATTCATGGTCATGACCGATAAAGTTACTTCCTTTGATAGGTTGGCAGTAATCAGTGAAGTTGGAAGAAGCAACCACGATATCTTGAACTTTCATAATTCCAACTATTAAACCACACATAAATACACTGGTAGTTGCATTTGTATGGTAATCAAAACTTACTTACTTGCACCAACACATGAGAGATACTGGTTCGGATTCTATCAATTGCTGTCATGATATTGGCGCCGAAAATAGGTGGCAAAGAAGTAACTTCTGTACATGAGTGACAGATATCGTTGGAGCCAATAAAAATAGTGAGCAGCTTCCAGTCTGTTGGCTGAACTAAACCAGACTTATAGTAGTCGTTTAATTCATCAAGCATATAATCGATTTCATGGTCTATGTTCAGACTACGAGCCCCCGATTGTGCTGCATTTAATCGATCAATGTTTGGCCGATATTGACCTTCAGGGCAAATTTGATTTCCTATATAACATACATCTTTTTTAATATCCAAATACATTGGAAAGTACCACTACTACTTTTGCAAGGACTTACCAAAACATATACTAATAAGATGATTGCCTACAGATGAGCCAGTCAAGTTATACGAATAGTAATTCAGGATATTCGGCATAGTAATTATATTTGGGTCCTAAATATACAACTAAGTAAATAGGTCAATGGATGTATTGTTATAACACTACCCCTCCCATAGCAAATGAGACACCTCTATTCTCGTATAGGTTGGCCATGTTGAAAAATGTGTCTCCTTGGATTCCTTTTGCTGCAAACGCTGCCATTACACTATCGCCTATACCAGCTATAATACGTATGTCGTCCGGGCGTAAATCATGCACGCTTAAAGGTGGTGTTCGAGGTGCCAAAAAGGGACATTGTATATCCAAAGGCACATGAAATGCATCAGTCGTGTTGATTGGTGCGACAGTAGCGGTGAGAATAATGGGCAATAAAAGAATAGTATAGATATAAGATAAAATAGATAATAAGGATGATATCCACAAAAACATGAGTAAATTTTCAAAACAGGCTATAAAATAGTGTACAACAGATGAAGGGATATGAGGTTTTTCACTAGATAATTCTTGTTGGGTTTCTACGTCTTCTTGGTGAGTTTTATTTTGAATCAGAAGCTCTTTAATAGAAAGTAAATAGGCATCGCCTTTTGTATAGAACATGCAAAAACAATAGAAAAAATAAGAGTTACGTTGTCTAAGCTCTTTATTTATATAGACTCTGTATGTAATAAAATAATAATATATATATACATGCTCTTTTTGGGTGATGTTTAAAAAGGAGGTCTTCGATTTCATCAGTTCGGTACTAGACGATATATTTGCACACCTGTTTCTAAAGTCATTCTAGGTACCAACTTGTCATCTTGGTCTTCGAGTCCCTCAAAAGTTAACAAAGTAATGTTAAAATACTTTTTACAAAGTGACCAAAAACGACGCTCTTCTTCTTCGCTGAAGCCACGTCTTTTGTAGCCGATGTAAATTTTCGTCGTTGGTTTGCTGAGATCGACAAATGTCTTTACGAGATCTTCAAAAAATTGAGCTTCATACAAGACGTCAGAAGCAATGACTATATCTGCTTTACCGCACATATTTGCATCCTTTGTGTTTCCCCATAAAAGAGATTTAACTTGTAAGTCAATCTCTGTTGTCAGATAAGCATTGATCGAAACATTTTTACTGATTAAATCAACCGCCTCATCTAGCTCTGTGATAGTAATTTTGCCTTTTCTGATGTTTGGTGATGCCATCATACTACCCACATAGAGACCCAATAAACCTGTCCTATTTGCCAAACTAGTTAATACCATCTCAGCATAAGAAAAAGCAGCATAGAGCTTACCCTGCACTCAGATCCAAAACATGCTTTTGATCGATATAGTCGGGATGATGTTGGAGGATGTTTTTTATCACTTCCAGCATTACCAATGCGGAATCCCAAATCTTACCAGGAATACCAGAATCCCACATTTCGTGAATAGCAATATTAACGGGCGGTTGTTCTGAGGTTGAGAAGACGCGATATCCTTCATACACCATTTCTGGCACATCATGCCACAGTTCCAAAGGCAACGATGTGTTTTGACTGGGAGAAAGATCCGGTATCACTTCGATAGGACCTACAACTAAGGGCAAAATAAAATCAAGGTTTCCTCCTCCCGCTTGTTGTTGTTTAGGAAAACGAACGAGTTTTTCGGGTTTAATCATGAGATAAAAGGGTTTTCGAGGTGCGTTTTGTGATTTGGATCGGATGCGATATTCAAATGCGCCCCTTCCGGAATGTTCAAAGCCTGGAATTGTCATAGCACCTTGTAGTTGTCCTTCAGCAAATGCACGGGTGGCACGGATCTCAACGTCGTAGTCGAGACTAGGGTATTGGAAGGGAGTGATCGCGTGAGTTTCGTTGTTAGGTGAATAAAGCTCACATTGGACGATGACTTGTCCGTCAGGCTCAATGTCGGCACGACGGAATAAACCGAGCTCATTAACGAGTAATAAATCAACGCGATACCAATGATCGATGGCAACTTGCGATGCAAGAGGTGAACGTAGATTAATACGGTATAATGAGAAATGATTTTCTAATTTTTGTCGAAATTCTTCATCTGTTAAACTCATCTTTCTAGAAGAAGAGAAAAATAAAAATTTTTGACTTTCAAGCAAATAATGCTAAACTTGGCAGTTAAGCTGATAAACAACTTGCATTAATAGGCTTTTATGTAAACTTGCTACTACCATATGCTAGAAGAGGGTTTAAGATCAGCTCTGTAAATACTTTTCTCCAGTACAATTGCTATTACACAGCTGTACTTTGAGCTTTAACCCTATATGGCTTTCAGTGATTCCCTGGATCGCATATTTTTCAGAATAGCATTGTAATTCTTATTAAGACAATTAAGTGCAATATCCTACAAGAGGAAGTGGCAAAATCGACTATATTTTTTTTTTTTTTTTTTTTGGTTTTTTATCTTAAACTTTGGGATATAAGCCTGATTGGATAACGTATAACCTCTCCACAACTCAGTTCAAGCTTCTGTAACTAACTCATTGTAATTCTACCCATACTTTATATATTTCAATAGCATTCACAGAAGTCGCATATCTCTTCACAACAACAACATATGCACAGACCAAGCATCCTACACATAAAATTAAAATAATTAATCGCTAAATAATATTCTATTCATGTATGCATTTACAGTCCTGCAGAGCAACCGCAAAGATCGCCTCCGTTGCAGCAATCATCACAACAGCTCCTTGGCTGGTAGGCTGGTTGCATAATGACAGGTTGACTAACCTGCATAGCATTCATTTGTGAATAATATCCTAAGGTATTTCACAACCATTATTTTTCTTTATTCGAAAAAGAAAATTCACATTGTCCTCTGTGTTTCTTACCTGGTGTCTGCTGAATTGCCATTACAGGAGTATAAGGTGATGGTCCATAATAAGACGGGCTAGTAGCTATATGAGGCATCGTAGGTACTGCATGAAAAGGCGAATTAGTAACTATATTCGCTTGCACTGACATAGTGGGAATAAAACACAAGACGAAAGAAAAAGCAGAAAGCCGGCTTAAGGTTTAAGATCATACAGTTTGTTTGTTCAATGTGGGGAAAACCCATGATCAGATGACTAGCGAAACGTTAGCGTCTCAAGGTGCCACATCATGGTTCAATTATTGGAGTTTATGCTTTTACTAGCTGTCGGATCAAAGTGATAACTAGCAACATAAAAAGACAGGTATAATGCTGAATTAGACAGTTGCGCTTATGACAAACAGAATATCATTGTGAATATTTATCATGAATATGTATATTAGGCTTGATGTCAATTGATGGGACAACACAAATTTATTATGATCCCGTAAATACATACATTAATCTTTGATCTGTGTGTCTCGTCAAATTTACAAAGTGGGAGGCACAAGGTTATGTCAGTTTTGGTAATGGCCGCCTAATACACCAGTACCATACTTTAGACAGTAAATGGCATCATTGACATATAATAACAAGATTGCTTTAAACGCATTAGCATATATGTTTTTGTACAATCTATTACTATGGAAACACTGCTTTTGCCTGTATATATACAATATCGATATAGGAATATCCTTGTGCATCTTAGGAATCTAAAAATAAACAATAACCGAAATGCATATATAGTCTAATTCGATTAAATTGTGCATGCATCGCGTCTGCTATATATTATTTGTTATCAAACAGGTTTTTATATTATATATACACTTTAAACATTATTTTTATTTTATTTATATCATGAATTGCTTTCAAAAGATGTACGCGAACTATTGTAATCTTCAAGCTTTGACTTTAAACTTTGTAAATCTTCAGAGTATGCAGAGTGATTGGGGCAGGAGTCCATATAATTGAAAACGTCAGCCACAAGCTTATCAAGTGAAATAGATGTTGTGTCTTCTTCGTTGCACTCAGGGGGTCTGAAAAAAGAAGTAACATTATCATTTGTTGAGAAGTCAAGTGTTGGGACGTCAATTGTATTCTTGTAATCAAAGAATAATGTGTCTTCCTTGTCACTGTAGCCATAATCGTTTTCAGAGGAGGATTCATCTTTTACAACGGTTGTTTCTGAAAATGTTGGCGATGGTGGTGTTGCTCCTTCATCTAGAGGGGGGGATAATAACAAACTTTCCTCAATGTTCCGTTCTGTAGAAAACATTGCCCCCTCTTCTTGTGGCGGTTTTATAAATGAAGGGAAAAACAAATCCTTTCCACAAGCGATACCCAATTGAATATCAACAGGCTTTCTCATAGAAGCAGCCTCAGTGATCTTTCGAGAGAAGTTTAAGAATTGATGTGAGCTATCAATGGTAGGTATCAAGTCAATATCTTCATCATCTAAATCAAAAAACGCTGTATCATTATTTTGACCATTCATATGTAATCAACTAATGTAAAAAAAAAAGGGGAGAAAAAGAAAGAACTGCTTGCATACTTGAAATTTCAAAAATAAAAGCCTATGTCCAAATTGGACTAAAAAGCGAGATTTTAAGATTCAGCTAATGCCACCACGATTAAATAAATTGAGAATTTATAATAATGTGATTCTGCTTGAGCTGGTTCCAGAAAGAGCGAGTAAAATATCGCCTATCTTACAGAAGTTGGCGGCAACTACGTATCTAACAGAAGGGCGAAGCTTGAGAATTGAATAAACAAGAGACACCAAACAAGTCCGCAGAAAAGTTGATGACGACAGGTTCATTACACACAGATTTCTGTTGAGACTTTACTAAACAATAGATGCTTCCTTTGTATATCTAACTGTTCGCAAGTTAAAGAACCCTGTTTTTTATTATAATAAATTAGCCATCATAAAAGAAAGGAACATAAAAAAGACCACAGATTGGCGAATATTGTTAAGGTTTTTGTGGATAAACTTCCTGTCACTGCTGAAGTCGAAATTTATGAAAGCGCCCATTTGATTGAAAATGACTTGTTTAAATTAAGCTTAATCATGGGGAGCCGTTCATATAAGCTTACGTTAACAAAGGAGGGTAAAATAAACGTATTTTTGTCTTATGATCGGTTAATTTTAAAGAGAAAAGGAGGGTCAATGATCAAAGGAACACAGTAAGATCGAGTCCGGGAAAATATCGTATATGGTTTAGTCTTTTGTGAAATACAGGTATGATGGTGTCATATGTTTTCTTCCTTTTTGTGCATTACGTCTGCAATGATAACATACAGCCAGAGCAAAGTCTAAAGGACGCTAGCTTTGGGCTATTATAATGCGGTAGTATCCAATTCCTTAAGAGGCCAATTTATAACTATATAATTCGCTCTTAAAGTTTATATCAAGACTCTATTCTCTTTGATTCCATAATATCACTCTGCTACAAGATCAACTATCTTTAATTGTTATATATACTTAGTGTTACAAGAAAAAGGTGATAGGCACGCACAGTCAAAAAATTACTCCTCATTTTATATTTTTCTTTAGTAGACAAATGAGTGTAGATAAGAAGATCGTTATTGTAAAACTTGGAGGTGCGGCCATTACGAACAAAAAGGAAACAAGCCATTTTGCGCCTACACTTGAATTTGAGAAGATTATGGATCAAATGCAATTCGTCTACAATCAACTGAAGGATTCCGGTCATCAATTAATATTAGTTCATGGTGCGGGTAGTTTTGGACATCCACAAGCAACAAAATACCAACTGAAAAAAGGCTGGTCAGATCTGGCGTTGAAAGGTCTTTCTCATATAAGGCAAAGCTTGCAATTACTTAATTACACCATTGTGTCTTCTTTGGAAAAGAGAGATGTTCCTGTCATGGCAATGTCGCCAATCGATTATATTGTGACTGACGATTGCGAAAAGACAAACAGTTCTTGTTTTGAACGAATGATAGAGCGTATTTCTACTTATTTAGATTTAGGTTTCGTACCTGTACTTTATGGCGATGCTGTGCTGGATAAGGTTCGAGGTTGCACTATTTTATCTGGGGATGTTATTATGTATCAGCTCGCCAAACTTGTTCCTCTAGTCAAGCGTTGTGTGTTCTTAACTGACGTGGAAGGCATTTATAAACACGATCCTAAAGTCTATAAAGGCTCTGAAAATGAGCTGATTCATGAGGTCAAAGTAGATGATACGGAGGACGATGCGGTTTTGGATGATAATAATCATTTGACAGTTTCTGATGTGACAGGCGGAATGCAGGGTAAAATCAACTGGGCAAAGAAGATTGTTTTTATACAAAAGGAGCAGCCCAATCGCTATATAGACACAGTTATATGTAAATATGGTACAGCAGAATCAACTCAAATCCTTTCACTTCAAGAAAACCAAATAGAGAAATTAAATATGACTGTGTTTAGATTAAGTAAAGCGATCTTTATTTAATTAAAAAGCTAAATATTCTTGAACAACTTTCTTGATTGATTCAGGTTGGTCCTTGTATACTTCTAATAAACGTTCTGTTGCTAATTCGTGTAGTTCTTTAGGGTGATTTACTTGGTCAGACCCCACAAGTTTTTTTGCGCATAACTGTAAACCATAAAGAGCTCGTACATTATCAGTGCACAATTCCAAGACTTTACAATAATGTTTCAATGATAAAGGGAGGTGATTCAACGTGTAGAGGATTTCGGCGTACTTTAAAATATAAATATGATTTGATGGTTGAAGTAAAATAACTTCTTCACAACAATAAGCAGCTTGATCATACATGTGTTTAGATAAATAGATATCACATAGTTCTTGCCACGCTTCATGGTCATCGTAATAAGTATCCAAGTATTTTGTTAATGCTTCAATTACTTCGTCACTCTTATTTCTTGCTTTTAATAATGCAATTTGACGTTTTGATGCCAACTGTCGAAAACGATTAAAAAAAAAAAAAAAAGAAAAAATTAAATGGGTAAACGTACCATATTTGTATCATCTTCTTGAAGAATTGTGTTGTAAATCTCTTGTGCTTCATCTAATTTACCTTCAGCTTCGTATCTCATACCCAATAGACGACGAAATCGTAGCGACTTTTCTGTAAAACGTTCCTTCAACTTTTCAATACAAAGCTATGTTTGAGAATCAATAGATTGCACATTTCCTGTATAATTGTATGAGTATTTACATTGGCTAATTTAAAGTCTTGAAGATCCAGTGCTGCAATAGTGACTTGCTCGTAAAATGGCCAAACTATCGAATTATTAATTAGTGTTGCATTTGGGTTGAGATGTAGCTTTAAAAGAACCTTGATCGCCGAGTTTTGAAGTGTGGTTGTCTCTGATTAGAGTGGCACCCAAAAAAACCACTCTTTCAGATTGACGCTCATTAGTTAAGCGATATTTCTGGAGCTCTTCAACAGCTTGATTGTAGTCGAATTTGCCCATTTTTATTTATCAAGAAGGAAAAAAGACGATAATTGAAATTTCGCGTGCTTTAAAATCTGTTATTACTGTTTGCTCTGCCTATGATTCATCATCAATAACTGTAACCTAATTTCATGTACATACAATAAGTTTACCTTTCAATGAGCTCAAGTTTATAGTGCTTTTATTTAGTGTATCTATTGTGATTATGATACGATACATGCATTTGATCTCTGACAAAAGGTAGAGAGTTGTTAACAGGTTATATTACACATAGATTGCATCAAGAAATATAAAGGCAATGCATCCTGTCGAGCGCGGATTAGTTTTAACATAACTAAAAACTATCGTATCATACATAACCGCGTAAAACAGATTGTATAGAGTAAAAATGCCCTTCATGTAACTTTGAGCTCAGTTATTTTTTTTTTTTTTTTCAGTTCCCCATGATACTATGACAGACAAGACTAATGACACCAGCATTTCTTCATCGTTCACAAAGAGACTTTTAAACAGAAATGTCAGTATGCTGTCTGCTTCCCAATCAACAACTTCATTACCCGATTTGGCTAATCACACAGAGTCGTCTCTGAAACAACAAACGGTAGATTCTTCAGCTGAGATGCAACATGAGCATAAACCACAAAAAGTAGAAAAAGAGTTGAAGAAACAAGCGTAAAAGGAATAGCAATTCAATTCGACAGGAATACTAAATTCTTATCTAGAGTTATGAAACGAAGACATTCATTTACAAGCTATTTGAATGCAAAATTTGGAAAGCAAGCCAAAAGAGAAGATCAAAAATTGATCAATGTTGTAAAAGATGACACACATTCTAACTCGTCTTTGCATAATTTGAATATACAACAAGGAAAAAAGGGCCACAGACCAAGGTCGTACTCAGAGTAAGAAAATAAGGCATAGCTTTTGTCTAAATTTGAATTAAGCCATGAATAGGGTTTCAGTCAATTTGCCACACGTAGAAAGGGCACCACCTGTAGCAGTGACCAATAAAACACCAGTATATGAATACTATGGATTTGTAATGTATTTGGCGTCGTTTGTAGTATTTGGTAAGCTATCTCAAAGGAGCTGAATTGTGGTATTTACTTTTTTTTTTTTTTTTTTTGGAAGCCATATACTTAATATGGGCTTATGTGCCTGATGAAATTTTACATAGACTTGGTATTACATACTATCCAAACAGATATTGGGCCCTTGCTATACCTATTTGGCTCATGACGTTTGTATGGTTTATATTCATATCATTCATGACAATAAATTTAATGAACACAAAGCCTTTTGATTCTCTGCATTGTATCACTGGTAAAAAAAAAAAAAAAAAAAAAAAAGAGATCAGGTACTCGGCGAAATACTCATGTTACTATAGATGAACATGCCAATTTAATGCGTATGGGTGACGAAATGATAACTGACAGACCTTCTGACTGGATGCCAGAACTTTATGATATACCCATTAGTCTTGTCAACAAGATACTTTATCAAGATGAAGTTGCTTTAGATGAATTCAGCGAAGAAGAGGATATTTTGACGCATAGAATGGGATCTTATTCAAGAAAGCATAATAAAATTAAAAAAAATTAAATCATGTGGGGCGCACTAACAGCGATAAGATACGATTATATAAAGTTATCTATAGCCTATAATTAATAACTCGAGATGTACAGTGTTTTACAAGTCTAAAAAGAGACGATTGCAAATTTAATTTGAGACGATCTGGGCCTGAAAATTAGACGATGCGCAATTTTTTTTAGACGAGTGCAGTAAATAAAATGAGACGGTTGCTGACCCCCTCTCCTTCCTCTTAAATTGTCTACCAACAAAACCACTGTCAAATCCAAGTGATGCCTCCCCATGGACACTTCGCTGGCCTATGATGTGCCTGATACTCCACGAGATGGACTACCTCTTTCATGACCAACTCCCTTTGGAACCTCCCCCTAATACTGGTGCTGCCTTCAACAAATGGTTGCTCAAACAAAAGTGTTAATACTTCTATACCGATTCTGAATTCTTTTTTTATGCTTCCTTTAACATCCATTCTTTCTTCATTTTCCCTTTTGTCTCTTGGAATGGTTTTTTATATACTTTTCTCTCTTCGAACTGGTTAGGGCAATTAAGCAGATGAAAAACGTTATGTGCTCATTTGACCATTGTTGTTGTAAAACAATTTTTTTAATTTTTAATAAAATTCATAAATTTAAACGTATTACATTGACCTAATCACAGCAGCTCTAAAACGAAAGCAACCCTCTTAGAAGAAAAGACTATCACGTAAAAGTACGTCTTCTTTAATTACTAGGATCATGAAAAAAAGTACTATGGATAATCTTTTTTCTTCCATTTTATCTTATCCAAAAAAGATAATCAAGATAACATATGAAAATTAATTCTGATTCGTCCGAAAGAACTCACAGCGTCCTTTGAATTTAAAGCACTATTGCTATTATTTGAACATGATTACATATATGATCTAAAGGTCATTTTCGAATGCTTAGCAAGCGACTACATGACCCAAAGAAGGCTCCTAATTTTGTTAAAGAAAACAAAGAGGGTATAATAATATTGAGGAGGGTATATTGCACAAGGCAATTATAACCCAAGATAAGCAAAAGAAAAATATAGATCGGGGAAGAAACATATTTGATAAGCTTCTAGAGTAACATCAAAATTGCCTTTAAAGGAATATGATAGGAAACCCACCATCTTGTAAGATCCAAGGTAGAATTCCATATATAAAGACTTATTGTTTCTTTTTTTCTTCTTGATTTGTTTTATATTTTTATTACACTAAAAGAACACAACAATGGCTGTCGTCTCAAACAACTCTCTTCTTCAAAAGTACCTTGCCCTTGATCAAAAGAACAAAGTCCAAGTTGAATATGTCTGGATTGACGCTGCCAATAATGTCAGAAGCAAGACCAGAACTGTTGACTTTGTTCCTACCAGTGCTGATCAATTGTCTGAATGGAACTTTGATGGTTCTTCTACTGGTCAAGCTGAAGGTCACGACTCTGATATCTTGATCAAGCCTGTTGCTCTCTATGCTGATCCCTTCCGTGGTGGCGACAACAAGTTTGTCATTTGTGAAACTTACAACCCTGATGGCACTCCCCACAAGACCAACTACCGTTACCAATGTAAGAAGATCATGGATGCCCATGCTGACCAAAAGCCTTGGTTCGGTATTGAACAAGAATACAGTCTCTTTGATCCTGAAACCAACAAGCCTTATGGTTGGCCCAAGCATGGTTTCCCTGAACCTCAAGGTAAATACTACTGTGGTGTTGGTGCTGGTAAGGTCTTTGGTCGTGACATTGTTGAAGCTCACTACCGTGCTTGTCTTTTTGCTGGTATTAACATCTCTGGTGTCAACATGGAAGTTGCTCCTGGTCAATTCGAATACCAAGTCGGTCCCTGTGAAGGTATTACTATGGGTGATGAATTATGGGCTTCTCGTTACCTTTTAGATCGTGTTGCTGAAGATTTTGGTATTGTTGTTTCTATTCACCCCAAGCCTATCAAGGGTGATTGGAATGGTGCTGGTTGCCACACTAACTTCTCCACTGAAGATATGCGTCAAGAAGGTGGTATTGCTGCTATTGAAAAGGCTATCCAAAAGATGTCTCTCCGTCACGCTGAACACATTGCTGTTTATGGTGAAGACAACGACCAACGTTTAACTGGTAGACATGAAACTGGTCACATTGATAACTTCAGTTATGGTGTTGCTAACCGTGGTGCCTCTATTCGTATTCCTCGTCATGTTGGTAAGGAAGGTAAGGGTTATTTGGAAGACCGTCGTCCTGCCTCCAACATTGATCCTTACCGTGTTACTGCTATCATTGTTGAATCCACCTTCATGCCCGACAACTAAATTAAAACTATTTCCTCAACTCCCTCCTATATTTTTTTTTTAGAAATTATTCTTGTACATTAGAACCTCACCTTTATCAATAAACTTTATAAATTGTATAAATACTCTCAAAAACTGAATTTGTTTATTTATTGTATCTCTCTAATCTTCCAAAATAGAATATAGCCATGCTAAAAGATGATACAATGGCTGTGATTTGAAACATTGGGACTGCACCCAAGTATTGATACATGAAGCCGCCCACTAAGGCACCTAAACCTGCACCTAACCCAAAATGAAGCGCGCCTAATAAGCCTTGCGCTACTGCTCTTTGTTCCAGAGAGAAAAAACTATCGATTTCACTTACTGCCGTCGCCCAAAAGATACCAAAACCCACGCCATGTAATGTTTGCAGTAGCAAGGCACTTATATTGGTCACAATCGAATCAGGTTGAAGCACAGTGTAAGATAAACAACGTATGATAATAGCAACATGAGCAATCAAAATCATTTTTGTTACACCAAACATTTCAGTCATCTAATAACATTACGTTTTTTAGTTTATATTAAAAGACTTTTTTTTTTTTTTTTTTTTTTCTGTATACCTGTTTTGAAAAGCAAAAGCACAGTAATTCTGTAATGCCAGTAGTTGGACCTGTCCAGCCTATCCAGCTTGCAGGTACCAAAAGATCTCGACTCAAGAAAAGAAACAAAAAGTTTTGTATAAGAGACAACACTAAACCAAATATTAAAGTTGTCACCAAGAAGGTAGAAACGCGTACAGATTTTAAGACATTTGTAGTAGAGGGTAAATTTGTCACATCCAATTGTTCTACTGATGCGATACGAGAAATAGACAAACCTAAATCAAGATGTCCTATTGCATCCAGTGTTTCATCTGCTTCTTCTCGAATACTTGTAGGCTTAAAAAGTTCAACATAATGACTCTGTCCTTCAATACTGTTGTATGTGTTGATTGGAACACGCCCGTCCAGTAATTTTTCAGATCGATTGGATATAACTGGTACTAATTTTCTTCCCGTAGCTGTACTCATGACTGGCTCTAACGAAGGTTCAGGGACAAGCACGTATTGAACTTCTTCTCCGTTGACATTTGCAAAACTTGAGAACAGAATAAAAAATAAAGTGGCCGTGCCAAAGACATAAAAGACCACATCGTAACTTTTGGTGAAACTGAGAAGTTGACCTACTAGTAGAATGGTTACACCTGCAGATATAGATCCCCATAATCTTTGTTCGCCTAAAATAAACAAAATTTAATCGTTTGCTATTGCATAATACAAACTATCTTACCGTATAAGAGTTTATCTGGCCCTAAAATTTTCATTACGGCACTGTCAACAAGAGAAATGTTGGGTAAAGTGAAGAACGCAAAGGCTAAAGCTAGAGATGATGTGATACCAACAAGTACTGTGTTCGAGAGTTGGTACGACATGAAGCTGAAGGTTGTCGGTATTTCCTTTTGAGATAGAACTGAGTGCCCGATGACCATTATACCCATAATGGCAGAGCCACCTAGCAATGCTGTCAAAGCCATTATGGGTCCATGTAACTTTGGTTTTTTGTCGACAATGTAACTCCAAAGTGGACAAGCAATGGATTGAATAAATGGAGCTATAGCAAGTACAAAACCTATCTGGTTTGAAGAAAAGTCTAACACGTCACGATAATATAAAGGCAAGTAGGGTGGTGCAGCTGATAGTAGTGCGAATATCGCTATATATAGAAGCTTACATATAAGATACATAATGTTATTGTTTCAAGAGGAAAAGCAGAAGAAAAGAAAAAAAAAAAATAAAGACTTCAGGCTTTTATATATATATCTGTTCCTGAGATTCGTTTCATCCTCTGGAAAAAGAGCAAACTTTAAAACATATTTTATGAAAAAAAAAAAAAAAAAAAAAAAAAAAAAAAAAAAAAAAAAAAACAAATACATACAGATATAGTTTATCTTTTGCCCATAATTTCTCTTATCAAGTCAATCAAGGTGCTGCAGGTCATGACAATGTTAGCCTCCAATAAATCGCATCTTTCTTTTTCAACTTGATTCAATATATCAAGGTCAATCGATAGAGTTCCTAGATCTTGATTTAAGAAGTTTAAATTATGGCTGTCGAACTCAGCTATGAGTTTCCAACGTCTACACGTTCTATGACTATGATGGTCATGGTCATCTTCGTCACTATCACTATCACTGTCAATAAACCCTTCATCTCTGACAGCGACTGATTTCTTGTATTGTTGTAGCTTTTTTTCGGGCTTGGTTAACTTTATTTCACAGGTAAAGTCATGAGATAAGAGACTTGGTCTTGTCCACCGCATGCGAGACCCATGAAACCATGTTTCATATTCAAACAGAATGTTGGATTGAGACCGTTTGACAAGATCTTGACAATAAATGTTATTTGTTGCTGGTGCACGTAATTTATTGTTTGGAATATGTGTTTGTGTAATGTCGTCCACCAGGGTATCTTCATAGTCAGCTGATTCAATGGTAATAGTTTTTTGAAAGGCGCGACGGCGTGCTTCCGCTACCTTGATTCCTTGTCCGTCATTACGGTTACAATAAAGCATGCTGTGAAATCCCCAAGAAGAACCGGGCTGTATTTTACGGTAGGCAAGCACGTCTTCTTCATCTCCGTCATCAGGGTGTTCTATGTGTAAATAAATGTTATGTTGATTTGGTTTAAATACACCAGCTTTTTTAAAGTTGTAAACAATGACATTATTATTTGTTTTCTTTTTGGTGGCTTGTTGCTTTGGAGGTTTGCTACGAGCTCGATTTTGCAGAAAAAAAGATGACACGATTCCACTGTCGTTGGAAAGCAAGGCAGCCACAGCAGCAACTATGTCGGTGGCGTGACTTTTTGATGCACAAGTACCTTCTTGTTCGACAACACTATTTGCTGGTGAAGAAGGGCGAATATAGTGAAACGGAATTTCATCTTGATGTCCTGTAAGTGTGGTCTGTATAGTTGGCGTGGATTGGCTTAAGACGTAAGAAGTAATGCTGTGCCTATCGATCTGGGAAGTATAACATTTCTTTACTGCTGACGTAGCTTTTACAGGCGATAAAGCAGGTGATTGCACAGGAGTATGAGGTGAGATTACTGTAGAGGTACAAGAAGTTGAAGAGGCAGTAGAAGAGTGTCGTATGACAGATGGGTTATTTTTTTGAAAGTACCGACTTGAATAAGAATCAACAGTGACTCGGCTACTGCGACTACCATGACGACTAGCAGTGATAACAACTGGTGGTTTTTCGTCGTAAGCATTTGGTTTTTCATAAACAACTGGCGTGTTTGATTTGATGGCGGTTGGTGATGTTGTGGTAATGGGTGTGTCAATTGCATCTGGTTTTTGAAGCATAGATACCGTTTTACTACCTGTGTTTATTTTAGCCATTTAGAAAGTAAAAAGAAAGAGAAAGAAAAAAGGGGAAAGGATGTATGAATACAAATAAATAAACAAGAAGCAGCAAAAGAAGAATTTTTTAGGAATCCTCTAAAAAGGTAAAACGGTAAACTTAATGCAAAAGGAAAAGAGTTATTTATTAGGCTTTTTTCTTATGCATATAACAATATAATTCTACTAACAAGTATTATTATTATTTAAGTATTCTGATTTAATGTTCTCATAAAAGTGTCTTCCTTAAAATGCTTCACTGCAAGCAAACAAAGAAGCACTTTCACCCCTTCCTTGTACTCATTTCGGGATCCAGTAACAACCTGTTATGTTTGAATAATTCAAACACAGTATCGCTCTTTAAATTTTACTCAACAAGCAAAAGAAGGTCTTCCAAATCAACTCGAAATATTTAGATTAATGGCATCTACAACCAAAGAACAACAATTAAATGAACTTTTAAATGCAGGTGACTAACTTACCTTGCACTGCAAATTCATTATCTTAATTAGACTCGGAGAGTACAAGGAAGCACTTTCCATGATTGCTCACCTTTTCAGAAATAATACAGAGATTGACTTGTCTTAAGAGAAGATTTACCGTCACTATCGCACGAACCAATTTGCACCTGCTATGAAGCTTTTACAAGAACCCAGGTCAACGAACAATAACAATGACTCATCTTTGTTGTATCTTGAAGCTCAAATTATATGTCTTTTAATATTTTTATTTTAGTATGCTTACTTGTGTCAGCTGCTACTAGTTATATTCTCAGGGCTGTAGTGAAGATGTTATGGAGATTTACAAGCAAGTAGTTAACTCAAAGTAAGTATCCAAAGAGAAAGGATAGGAGGGAAAATAGGTGTTGGCACATTTCCTGCTCCTAAGGACATCACTGTTGCTGCAGTTGCATCAAACAAGATTGTCTGCTAAACCATTGGGATAAATTTAGTAAAAATCCTAGTTTTATTCCAGTAGTGACAGGTATTAGGAATTCCTTGTATCTTAAATAAATTATTATATATTGTACAGACGTTCTGGAATACCGTATCGGGCATAGCTCATAGAACACTGACGGGTATTTTCCTTTCAATTTTTGCTAATTGTGGCCTTGAAGTTGTTGTTGTTGTCCGGTTCCTCAAACAGTGCTGATTCAAGGCCAATGTAATAAATAATGGTCATTGGACTTCGTCACTAATTTAAAAGTATCTAATGCCTTTTGCTTATATTCTTTTTCTCTTCGCTCGCATTTTTGTCGAAGTGTTCAACTTTGTTGTTGTCACCCCAAAGAGCGTTTTCGGCTTTAGAGGGTGGATAAACTTCGTCAAGTACTTTGATTGAATCTTTGGTGGCTTTTCGTTTCAGTTAGCATTGATGTTTATCTCCAAAATCGGCTGATCCAGTGGCTTCGATGCTTTTGAGGTATGCCAATTGTTTCTTGTGGTATCCAAGAACATCTCTTCGCTTCTTGTTACGTCGCTCGACCGGCTTTCTGTACAATTTGTAAAATCCAACTCTTCTAACAACTCTGCGAATTTTTCTTTTGTTATCAGTCTTCGTAAAAAAAAAAAGAATATGTTCGTTAGCTAAATATCTACAAATAACTTTCTATCATGAAGTTGAAACTCCAGTCCTATTTAGAGTCATAGGCGGTATATTCATATTCATATAAAGTGAACTGAAGAACTTCTTTATGAAGACTTCTTGTCTCATGCACCTTATGCTAAAACGATAACGCACGATTATAAAAATCAGTGTCGTACTTTTTTTTAATTAATAAATAAGAATCCTTGTAGAGAAAAGGAAAAGCTCTGTAGTTAAAAATACGACTCTTTAATTATTTTTTTTGCGACAGCATTTTGGCAAAAGGTGTATTTCTAAGATTCTTTTCAAAATCAGACGACCCGAAATAACAAAGCCTTTTCACAGTGAAAAACCAAAAAAAGGGGGAAGGGCTTATTAACCTTATTCTTCACATTTATAAAAGAAGAAGCTCAATAAAAAAAAAGGCTTGACTTGGAAATGAATTGATAGTAACTGTTGCTCCCTAGAATTTTCTCCCTTTATCCAGTAGTTGAAACGTTGGGATGAAGATATTCAGGCACCAAGCTAAAATATTCTTCAGTCTACAATGGACTATGTAATATTATTCTTTGTAGAATATATATACATGCATATGGTTATTCTCCAATCAACTTTGATTATTGAATAGTAGTAGTAGATGTTCGTAAATAGCCTCCAGCAAAACACTTTAAACATAGGCGACTTTAGAGAAAGATGTTTGTTCTTTTAAAAATAAATGCCTGTATGGTAAGGCGAATTGATTCCAAACTTCTCTTCTTTGTAAACTATAAACGCGGAAAAGGCAAATCATTCGATTTTACCGGGAAAAGAATTCTATCTTTTTGGGCGAGCAAAATAACAATACATATTATATATATATATTATTGTCTCTTCTAATAGATCGCCGTACCTTATCTTCAAAGTAAACTTTACTATACTATACAGATCTATCTGTTATCACATGATATAAAGATAATGTTTTGCAGTCAAGAAAAAAAGATTAGATCGGAGTGCGACTTTATCAACCATTTACCGTACAGATAAGAGAGTGATGTGTCACCCATGATGAAACCTTTTTCATTCTTTTTTTTTTTTTTTTTTTTAATTTTTTTTTTTTTTTTTTTTTTTTTTTTTTAATTTTTTTTTTTTTTTTTTTTTTCATATTTATTTTTATGATGAACGATAATAATAGTAGTAGTAGTAGTAGAAAAGAAGAAAAAACGCCTATCGAGTACATATTTATTGATAAAGAAGGCGAGTTAAGGTCAAAATCAAAAGTATTACATTTTACACCGACAAACATCAAAGATATACCCAAACTAGATATTGATGAAGAAATGTTAAAACTATTGGAAAATACACATAAACACCACCTAATACCTGTCGCATTATATGATGATCCATTTCGTCCTGATCAAAATGGAAAACTAGTATTATGTGAACATTCAACAAGGCAACACTGTAAAGAAATCATGGATCATTATTCTCATTTGGAACCTTGGTTTGGCATTGAACAAGAATACATTTTGTTTGATATAAAGACAAATAAACCACTAGGATGGCCAATGAATGGTGAACCAGAACCACAGGTAAAAGAAAAGAAAAAGAAAAGCAACAATATAATAACAATAATAAATTCTTAGGGGAAATATTATTGTGGTGTTGGAACAGGAAGAATATTTGGTAGAGACATCATGGAAGCACATTATCGTGCTTGCCTTTACGCAGGTATTTCATTATGTGGTTGTAATGCAGAAGCTACACCAAGTCAGTTAGAATATCAAATTGGTCCATGTTTAGGTGTCAATGTTGGTGATGAATTATGGGTTGCAAGATATATTATGGAAAGAATTACAGAGGAATTTGGCTGCAGAGTGTCTTTACACCCAAAACCAATTCCAGGTAACTGGAATCCTTCAGGCTGTCACACAAGTAAGTCATAAAGTGCCTTACAAACATACAAAACTTACAATATCTATTTTTTAAGATTTCTCTACAAACGAAATGAGATCATTAGAGGGAGGCTTAGAAGCAATTGATAAGGCTATTGAAAACATGAGCGAAACTCATTTAGAACATATTGAATTATATGGACAAGATAATCATATGAGATTAACGGGTGAATATGAAACTGGACATATATCAGTATTTTCATATGGTATAGGTAATAGAGGAGCATCTATACGTATACCCATTAAAGTGGCACTAGAAGGAAAAGGTTATATGGAGGATCGTAGACCAGCTTCAAATATAAATCCATATCAAGTCATTACAGTAATCATGAAATCCTCCTTTAATTATAAATCACCATATGAAATACAGTTTGCACCCTTTTTTTAATTTAATAATAGTAAATATGTGTGTTGTCTATATATGATTTCTATGCACCAGTATTTGTAGGATCTAATGTTTCCATTGGCCCTAATTTTCTTGCTGTTGGATCATCAAAATTATAAAGAGTATCAGGGCGGCTTGTTGTTCTTGTAGCGTCATTTGCAAACCCTTTGGGCAGAGTGGATACTTTATTTTCATCATGCTTAAAGTAACTAAAGAAGTTACTTTTCACAGTTTTCTTTTGTTCTTGCACCTTTTCATCATTAACTTTGTCTTTTTTGTTAAATACCATAATTGAAATATAAAGAAAAGTAAAAAAAAATAAAAAAAAAAATTTTTTTTTTCTTCTCTTTTTATACGCTGTGGTTTTGTTTCATTGTTGATTGTTTGAAGGGATAGAAGTTTCCTTTTAAAGAATGATCCCTGATATGAATGAAAGACAATGTTCAATTAATAAAAGAGCTTTTGATTTTACTAAAAATAGCAGTCATGATGCTAGAGGGTATATTGCACTAGGTATAATTTTACGACCAATGTTACAATAAAACTTGGTTCTCTGCTGGAAAAAAAATTGCGATTTTATGATATAATTTCTCTTTTGTTAATAACAGCAAACTTGTACATAAGTGGAGAAGAACTAAAGTGATTGATGCGGTAGACAAGGCGTTTTTCAGGGCATCTATCTTACTAATGAACAAATGACCTTTAGAATACAAAAACCTCCACACGGTATCAAATCAAAGGCACAGCATCATTTTGTGAGTCCTATTAATCTTTGCAAACGAGCTATAAACATGTTGACAGATTTGATCCGCTTTATTAGACTAGTATATCCTCTTGTCAACAATCAGTTAGAACTACAAATCCTTTTTATATAGTGTCTATATTTTGCTTGACGGTTTCTTTGCTTACAAGATATAGGTCATTATTGCAGTGATTTACAATGTATCTTTATATTTTATGTCAGGTGAATACGAATGAATGTAACTTTTTTTGTCGTAAGCTTTTTTTTTTTTTTTTTTTTTTTTTTTTTTTTACTTTCCACGCGTGATGGATCTTGTAACGTCTTTAGACCATCTTGTTCAAACCTTATTGTGTAGACCTTCCTTAACCCATAAACGTTTTCCAATTTGCACTATTTTTTATTTGAGAATACACATGGAAATACTGTTGATGATGAGAATGGGGGGGGCGTGAGACAACAAAGTATCATATATTATTGATCGCAATAAGTTTATTGTAGAGCCGATTGCAACTCTCCTATGAAAGAAGCAAAACGACAGGCAATATGATTATTCTGTCCAAGCTAAGATCTAATGTGAGGGTTTTCTGGTAAATATGAGTCTTCAACCTCATTTTATAAACATATGCTTTTGGTGGATATATCAGTTAATTAAAGTCACCTCTTGATTGATTGCTGGTTATGACCGGATCACCTGACTTTTCACTTGCAAAAGTCGACACTTTGCTTTTACATTATGTTTCATACAGCCTCAGTATAGCCCAGCATTCCTATTACATTGGAATGTTTGAGCTTCGGGGGTAATTCTACTTGGTTAACATACAGATACAGCGCTAAAATGGTTCATATAAAAGCAATTATAAGCAATGTGCCTCTCAAGCACGTGTAATATTTATCATATATGTATTCCGCGACATATTGCGACGTGCAAAATAGTCCATCAAAGCCTTATTTAACTACTTATAGCATAGAAAAATCTAAACATTTTATCCGCTGTTCTATAGCTCGTTACGTGCCTACTAAGACTCTAGTTACACATATGGGATTGCAGCTTAAATAATGTGGTATAGATTGTTTATGTATTTCGTTGGAAATGAACCCTTTCAAACACCAATATTATATTGTGAAGCCCTGTTATATTTACAAATATAATGTGTAAGCTTTCAAAGTTTTTTAGCCATTATACACAACTATATTATTGTAAAAAAAAGGCAATCTAAATATGGAGTCTCCTCATTTAACTCGTGCAATATTATGTATTATCCGTATTCTACATATATAGCTTAGATGACGCAATTATGCCTCATAAAAATGATGCTACCATGTTAGACGTTACTTTGGTATTGCATTGTTAAACATGCTAAGAACTATTCTTTATATTTAATACACATTTATGTAACTACTTCTTTTAAAAGTAGAATTATTTCTTCTAGACCAGGATCAATCAATATGATAAATAATTCAGCTGATTTATATGTAGACTTTTTGAAAACTAAAATACTGCATTAAATGTAATCTCAATACCATAAATAACCAAGTATTTAAAACAATATTTAAGAAAATGAAGAGTGAAAGACATCAAATTATATCTAACTTGTATTGAATCAAAGATTATATTAGGTTATATTAGACTATCAAGTGAAGGGCCAACACCTTTAAATCAGCCACTGATATGCTATAAAGCTACACTCTTTGTGCCGGAATAGAAATGGTTGCGCATTCAGCAAAAGAATGAGTAGAAAAAGTAGAAGGGAGATTGATTTGTTGTCGTTTAGGGTCATTATAAGAGTGTACAGTCATACCACAATGTTCACAGAAGGCTGTATCTGGTAATTTAGTGTAGTCTACTCGTAAAGCTTCCACCAATAAAGTTGATTCAATTACTTGGAAATAAGGAGTAAACGCCTACCTCGTCCATACCACCAAAAAAAAAAAAAAAAACAGCGTTAGCAAGGAAAAATGAATAGCCTTGGAAAGTACTTTACATCAGAGCGATCACCAATAAATTGAGTTACTTTAAAGATATTCATAACAAAATTAACAACAAAAGTAAATATTAAGCACAAAAGAGACTTCTTGGCAATGTATTCGATTACTTGGTTACGATGGCTCATAACCTCACGCGAGTTTAGTATATGCACGTAGAGTCTATATAAATAAATAAACAATGTGTTATATACAATCTCTTGAATTCTTCTATTATATAAACATACCGTCTAACGAACATCCCGCTGAGAAATAAGTTAGCTAAAGCATCTGACACAAAATTGAGTATAATGACTCCTCTACCCCTTTAACAAAATTGAGCATCCGAAAAAAAAAAAAAAAAAAAAAAGTGACCCATTGCATATATATCATAATTACCATTGAGCTAAACAGTTAGATCCGAAATCTACGCGCTGATTCATAAGCTGTTGTTGTAAAGTATGAAACGCCAATTCATAAGGCCAATCAGCAAGTCGAACTGTAATTAGAAATATACCTACGGCTTTTATCCATAACGAGTGTTTATCTGACTCTAATATAATCAATCTCTTGAACATAATAGCGTAAAATAAAAGATAATCTATATGCCACAATCTTGGTGAATGTCAATAAGCAGTGTTATTCAGTATACTTTACGAGACGAGTAGTGGCCAAAAGCTACAGTTTGTAATTTCAAACAAGGGCACAATCCCATATATAAATCTATGAACAAGCAACACAAGCACTTGAGCTACATTTACCAAGTGTCTATATATAAGTTTCATTAGAAATCGAATATCGCCAACAAAACAAATCATTACACATGTATATGAGTTTACATTAAACCACGAGTTCTACGATATTGATACATGCAAACCATAAGATTACGAACGCATGCAACAACAGCTACCCACATACCAATCATACTGAGTCGGTCGATAATCCTTTCACCATACGGTGATAGTATTATCATATTAATAAAATATATATTTGAAAAAAAAAAAAAATAGAGTAAGAGAAAAAGAAGAGACAGGTATAATACATCATCCAATCGTATTAAGCTTATTGTCATGTTATTTAGTACTGTTTTTAGTTGTAATTACTTTTGAGTAGAGAATATTTCGGTTTTACAGAACGGCAATTAACGTTTGCAAGATCAAGTGCCGAATTAAAAGGAACTAAAATTAGTAGTGGACTTCTTCAGCCAACATTGTTCCTTATTGACCGTCTACCCGAGATGGAACTTTTTTTTTTTTTTTTTTTTTTTTTTTTTTTTTGGAACGTTGACTCTATGACTTGTAATCTTGTGTATATTTAAAATACTGAAAGAAGTTTACTATACTGTACTAAGTATTATTCAATAGTTCTTACTACCTGGAAGTCTAGCTTCAAAGCTATGTTGTCTGCTTTGCCATAGACCGGTCGGTAACTATACCGTACAGAAAATCAAAATGCTATACTTGGCGTAGCTATAATGTAGTCATTGACCCTTGCCGGCGTCTCACCTGACTTCCTGAAGCCTTATAGTTATTCACCAAACTAATTTTGGCTCTACTCGAGATCATACCATTCAATGCCTTTATATCAATAGTTAATTACAACGCTCATATACAATCAGTGAAGCACTTTTATTTACTTTGAACCAATTGTTCTAAAAAAAAAAAATCCTTGTAGCTCTTAAGGTGCTTCCGTTTGGGTTACCCTTTACCGTGTGTTTTTCCATAGCATCTTGCATGAATAAAAATAAAAAAAAAAAGTTCCCAAGCAACTGTCTCTCTCAATTCTATTTACACAGCAAGTGTAATGTTAAGGTTGGTCCAAAAAAAAAAAAAAAAAAAAAAAAAATAATTGGCCAGTTTGAAATGAAAATGGGTCAGCCAATACAGAAATGTAATGAGGATTGGCCAAATTCTCTCTTCTTTTTCTCTTCTTGAATTTTTTCATATTGCTTAACATGAACGAAGAATATAATTTTGACAGTTAGACAGTGCCTGCAATGATACAATCATATATGGGCTGGAAAGAAACTGCAGCACAAAAAGAAGCTAAGAGGAAGACCAAACCTCACTCAAAGGAGCCCTCCCTTGATATAGTGAAGAAGGAAAGGGGATTGTACATTACCAAGAACGAAGCAAAGGTATTCAATTTGATCAATTTGTTGCAAGAGTTTGAGAATATGTCTATCAGTGAAGCGTGTAGAAAGTTAGGGCTCTCCCAAGTCAACAACTATTTGTAAAGTCAAGCAATTGAATCAAATGACAAGCGAAATAGCTGAAAAAGGGCTCCCTGATTCTATCACAATCAAAGAAGGAAAGGGACGACCCACAATACTCAAAGACGAACATATTGTATTTATATTTGAGCTGATGGCTAATGAGCCAACATTGATAGTTGGAACTGTTACAGACCACCTGTCAAAAGAGTTTAGAGATATACAGATCACCCCCCCCCCAGATCAGTGGAGAATCACATGAAGAAGAAGTGCCGCCTAACTTACAAGTGTATCATTCCTAGGTACAGTACCCGCGTTATATAAGGCTACGTTATATAGTGCTAGAAGTTTCAAAAGAAAAAATGACCATCTGCTAACAAATCTGTGAAAAACCGCGCTATGTAATGCTAAAATCCTATTTAGTGCTGAGAGGTGCCTGAAAAAAAGCTAGCACTATATGGCGTGACTACTGTATTATGGCAGGAATACGGATGAGATTGTTGCCAAAAGACAAGATGCGGTAGCATACTGGGTTAGTCAGAACATAGACTTTATGAATGAATATGTTTTAATCGTATTGTCCAGAAAAGAATTTGTACTGTAGTGCTAGGAGTGGAAAACGAACTCGAACTGGTGAGGAATCTCAGGCCCCAAAAAGGAAACGCAATACCAGCAGTGCCTTCCTTGAATACATATATATTAGGTCCTCACGACACTGAATGCAGCTGAAATGAGCTACAAATATTTAGTTCTTGACAATGCATCCATTCACAAGGCTGCACTTATTGAAGATTGGGTTAGGTTATAAACTTTTTTTGTATTTTGCCACCTTATTCTCCTTTTTAAAATCCTATTGAAGAGTTTTGGTCCAAGCTGAAGACTGTTGTAAATAACGATCCTTCTTCTGTCAGGCAGTAATGAAAAAATCTCTGATCGTATTCACAACGCATCACTTCACGTCAGCAGAGAAGCTTGCGAGAGGTGGATAAAGCATTCATTACACCTCTTTATTGGTGACCCATTTTCGTCTTAGTGATCCATTTTCATTTCAAACTGGCCAATTATTATTATTATTACTATTATTTTGGGCGAACCTTTTTTCGTCGACTGTATACTTTGATCTGATGTCAAGGCAGCCTAATTTGGTTAAGTAAACAAAATCTGTCATACTAAAACAGCGTAAAGTTGACGTCCAATCAAGGTCAAAATCTAGCGCCTGTTTTTAAAGCACGAATGAGTATTTTTTTTTTTTTTTTCCTTTACCTTTTATATTCTTACAAAGATGACAGATATAGTGTATCAATTAAAAATTACTCTCTTGGGATCGAAACCTCCTATTTGGAGAAGAGTTCTTGTTGAACCTGACACGAACTTCAAGCAACTTCATTATCTCGTTCAGAATACTTTTGACTGGAACAACTCTCATTTACACAAGTTCTCTGTTGGCTCCCGTGAAATGGAAAGAGACATCAGTAATGAGTCTAAACCTATCAACGAGTATTTAAAGGCACCTAAGGATAAGGTAATATATGAGTATGACTTTGGGGATTCTTGGGACCATGTGATTGAACTGGAAAAAATTCTTGACAAAGAAGAGAACAAGACCTATCCTTTGTGCACCGCTGGACGAATGCCTGCTCCTGTTGATGATTGTGGTGGAGTGTGGGGATTCTACGATATGCTGGAAGCTCTCAAGGACAAAGATCATCCTGAACATGATCATTTCACTGAATGGATCGGAGATGCCGCCTCCATAAGACGTCTCTTATCTAAAATTTTCAACAAGGACGAAATCAACAGACGACTCCATCACCACAGAACGCGTGTCGTATCAAGTGCTTAAATATAGTAAGAAAAAAACAAAAACAAAAACAACAATTGCGTTTTATGTAAATGACACGCTGTAATCACATGTTCATCTATTATTAGATAGTTAATTTATGCAATAAAGAATAATTTTTTTATTTTAATAGTTATATTTTTGAGCATATATAATAATGTAAACTATTGCAAAAGTTGACGCATCTAGTTTTACAGCTCACCAATGTACAATAATGTGTCTATATTGCTCAAGATACGTTTCAAAGATGTCACTTGAAAACACCCAAGGCTTTTCAATATTTGCCCGAGGTCTACAAAAATTAAGAAGCATTAGTAGTCATAAATACAGATCAATAGCCTGCTGATTAGACGTACACAAATAGAACAAGACTTGGAACACGTCAAAATGAGAAAAGTTCCGCACACCATGGTGGCGCACCAAGGTTCTCAATAGACTGACATCAAGTTTGCATAAAATGTAGAAAACAAGAGTATACAAGAGAAAGAGTTAAAATAAAAGCTGTTTCAATTTTTAAATAGTATAATAAAGGAAATGCTGTCAGATTGTGGTCTTTGTTATGTTTTTTTTTTTTTTTCTATGATGGTTGATCTATTGTGGTGTGAAATAGGGTTTATTGCCTCAAGAAGAGAAAGATATATCAAACAAAAGGAGAATTTATTGTTAAGTAAAACATTCAGCAGAAATCCGTGTTTAATGAACGTGTGCATTTAGCAGAATCTTGGTGCGCAACACATATCTTTAGATAGTTTGACGTCACTCTATTGAGAAACTTGGTGCGCCATCATGGTGCGCGGAACTTTTCTCATTTTGACGTGTCGGATTGACGTGTCCCAAGTCTTAGCCCCTAAGAATACTACTAACTTAAGATATTCCTTTGCACTTCTTTTTCTCCATTGAGGTCCCTCATTGAATTGCGTGCCACAAGTATTGAAAGTACCAGGGAAAACCCCCTATAAAGTTCATTGCTTGTTTTACTTTGAATTTCATTAGCTTATACAATGTTTGATTTCGTCATTGCAAATTTTCTGTTGGAGCGCTGTATTGACATTATACTTTTCGTTCATTTGAGATTACTTTTTTTTTGTCAGAAATTGCTGTTAACAGAAACCATTTGGCATCAGCCCGGGCTGTAAACAGTGTCAATTATCTATGCCGACAGAGTGTTAAGCAACAACATCTATACGTAACATATCAAATACGTACGCATTAAGGGAGTTACTGAAACGTAAGAAATACCTGGTTACCGTACATGCCAAAAGTAGGCTGAGGGTTTCAATAAAGTACTGCTATTGTTGCCAGACGATTATGCAATAAGACAGTCTAAAACACTGTGTGCTCTGTGCCTCATTTTCGTTTCGAACAATACGGGATAGATAACAAAAATTTAAACATTGTTTGAAAAAAGATATAAATAATATTCGAATAGCGTAGTGGTGTATAGTTACAGATAGCTAAAGAGAAAGAATAGACTATTTGGATTGTGTTCTTAGCGCTAGAGATCGCCCACGACGCGATGCATTTGAGGGAGAAGATTATATTCTCCAAGTAACAACGGCAACGTATGTCTTAATTGACTGCGCACCTAGATATTTTCAAATTTACTCGGGTCTGCAGCCAGTTACATTTGCCTTTACTCTGCTCAAAAAAAAAAAAAAACGAACCGGCCGTCAGAGCCAATGACAGGAGCTTTTCGTTAATAAGAGTAAATGATCTGAGCCGTTATCTGATAAGCTATACACCCTAATAAGCGATTGTGCATATACCAAAATAGTGTAGATTAGCTGCCCCAAATTGTCTACCATATCTAGAATTAACTGTGATGACCCGTTTGGTGATACGCAAGAATGTAAACTATCCTCTGATCGCCGCTATGGCACAAAACCAATAGTGATTCTTTATTTTATACAACCAAACGCCAAGCCTCTCGGCAGAAAGAGGAACAAAAAAAAAACATCGAAATATGTATACATTTGATGAAACTCGAGTTTTAGTGCATTATTATTGCAACCGTTTCTATAAAATCAGGAGACATTCAAAGAATTCTTTTTTTAGAATATAATAACAGTAAATGTGATCATGTATGTAGTCATGGAAACACAACATTCAGCTGTCGCCAGGAACATCCAATGTTCTTTTTAATTAATGTTGCGGAACACTTTTTTTTTTATGAAAAGGTGACTTTTTTGTTCAAATGCTTCGCAGGTTGATTACAAATCGATGAGTGGTTTTAATTGCAAATGCCTATACTATAGCAACAAAATGAGCACATATCAAAGTAGCTGTTGTTGTCATCATTCAGGACAGCGTAATAAAGACAAATAAATTCTATGAACTATGATTAATCCTTCTTGATTCCGCAGTACTGCGATGTAATATATTCGGTTTTTTGGGGATATGCAGAAGAGTAAAGGGACGGGTCAGCCATTATTTATATATATAATTAAAATGAAATGATGCAAGGTATAGTAGTGTGGGAAGTTCCACTCATGTTTTAGGGAAGTGCCAATTTGAGAAGTTCTCCACAAAACTCTGGCTGTAACGCGTGGTTTGAAATTCGTTATATGACGACAAGGTATATCATAAAATATAACGGACGACCTGGGAATTATCTAACAAACAGCAGATCTGGTTAACTTTAAAGCTACAAATGGAATAAGATATGTGGGAAAAACAGAAAAGCTTAAGCCTATTTAGGGGACCATGCACCCTTTTTTTTATTTATTTATCTTATAATTTATAAACTAAATGATATCTAATCACAAGAAAAGCAAATGTTTCTGATAGCGTATGGAGTTTATATAGTGACAACGAAAAAAGCCTCTTCTCCTTTCTCTCGCTCTTAATTACTCGGAGTTTGGTGAGACCTAAAGATAAACTTTTTCCCTATCATTTTTTATATATTTGATCTCAGCAATTTAATCCTGTGAGTGGGTGGTACCGCACTATAGAAAAAAGTGTAATATCTAGCAAGATTTATTATTGACTGATTGGGTAACTTGACAGTTTTGATTAACGGTTCCACCCGGCCTTGCCCAAAAAAAGTAGAAGAAGTATATATCTTATAATTACAAACAGCGAGAAAACACCCTTTAACTTTTATATATATAAAACTACCATAAGAGGGTAAAAAGGATACTAAAGAGGAGCATATGATGCATCTACTTTTTGTTCGGTCATTTAAACCAATGAAATAATGCATATCCTGTATTAATATATAATCTAAATATATCTCACTTCTCATTTTGTTGCTATGATACCAATTAGATGTTTCTTTAATCATGAATTAGGAAAAATTCTACTCTACAATGTTTTTGTTTTGATCGGACGTTATTCTTTTATCCAGTGGTAGGTCGTGAGATTTTATTAGTGTATAATATAATCTAATTTTTCCCATATCTAAACTTACAGTTAAACTTTAAATTTGGTTCCACGAATAGAAAGAGTACAGGGTGTACTACCTAATTAGATAAGATACTGCTAAAACATAGTATGATCACACGCTTACAATAGACAAACAAATAATTTTTGACAGGTTGACTATATTACAAGACAAAATAAATGCACGAAACAATTAGAAACTTGAAAAATGAAAAAAATGAGCGACGATTGAGTTTACATGTGAAACATCGAAAATTGATGTATTTGGTAATAAAATTTGAATCTATTTGGGTCATAGGTCAAAAAACTTACTTTCAACACCAGTATTTAGTAAATCCTTTTTACCCCTCCCTTTGTAAACCAGTTAGAATCCTTTAAATTCAAGCGGACATTCATCTGGAAAAATATATAAATATCGTCGTTAAAAAAAAAAAAAATACAAACAATATAATATTATTTTTTTCTTGAATCATAAAACAATGGAACCCGAACCAGTATCTCCATCTTCTCAAAAGGAAGAGATCAGAGTCATTGAAAACTATAAGGAAGAATATGACAATGAACAAACCGAAAGCTTGAATGAATTTGGTCATGGTCAAGGCAACTTTTTGACAGCTTACTTTAACGTTGTTTGTGTCGTTGCTGGTACTGGTACATTAGGTCTTCCCAAGGCCTTTGCTGAAGGTGGTTGGCTTGGTATTTTGATTTTGTTCTTGGCTTACTTTATGGCGGTCTATTCCGGTGTTGTGCTCATCCGTTGTTTATACTACAAGCCCGGTCAACGTCTTCACGATTTCAAACAAATGGGTACTGCTGCCTTTGGTTGGGTTGGTTATACCGTAAGCTCTGTTCTTCACTTGCTCAATCTCTTTGGCTGTCCTGCTCTCTACCTTGTCTTGGCTTCTAACAACATGGTTTCTTTATTGCAAAACTACCCTGCTGCTAGTGTCGTTAGCTACAAGGTCTGGGCCGTCATTTGGGGTGTCTTTTTATTGATTCCTTCCTTGGTCTTGAAGACATTAAGAGAAGTTACTGCTATTGCTGCTATTGGTGCTCTTTGTACTATGATGGCTGTCTTTGTCGTTGTCATTCAAGGTCCTATTTCTCGCAATCAACATCCTGAAATTGCTGTCGTCCACGATGGTGTCATTTGGTCTGGTTTCCCTATGGCTCTTTCCACCATTGCTTTCTCTTTTGGTGGTAACAATACCTATCCTCACGTTGAACATGCTCTCAAGAAGCCTCATCAATGGAAATATGCTGTTGTCGCTGGTCTTTCTACCTGTACTGCTCTCTACATTATGACCGCCGTTCCCGGTTATTGGTCTTTTGGTCGCGACACTAAGTCTCCTATCTACAATAGTTTGCCCGAAGGCTCTGCTGGTCAAGTCCTTTCCATGATTGTTATGACAATTCACGTTATTTTTGCCATTCCTATTTACACCACTTCTTTCTCTCTTGAATTCGAACGTTTTGTGAATGCCACTGACGAACGTTTGGGTAAATTCGGTGCTTGGGCTGCTCGTGCTGTCATTAGAACTTGTACTATGGTTGTCTTGGTTATCCTTGCTGCTTTTATTCCTTTCTTTGATGACTTTATGGGTCTCATTGGTGCCTTGGCTAACTGTGGTCTCGTTTTCTTGCTCCCCATTCTTTGCTATTTGAAACTCACTGGTGTCCGAAACAAACCTTGGTACGAACTTGCCTTCTGTGCCCTCACTCTCTTCTTGGGTATTATTGGTTGCGTTTTCGGTACCATTGACTCTATTAAGGCTCTTATTAAAGATTTCAATAGCTAAATAACTCTTTTATTGTCATATTCATATCACTTTCATTTCATATTGTAAATATTTTATTACTTCTATATACTTAAAAAATAAAATTATCTGTATTATTAGTTTTTTTCAAAAAAAAAAAAAAGTTTTTTCGCGTCTTTTTTTTTTTTTTCCTCTTTGAAACCAAGTGAGTAGATTGTGGGAAAAGTATTCATTTTTACTTGTCATGTACTAAACAAGGGTTCACTTGAGGGAAAAAAAAAAATGAGCACCATCTTGTAAGACCCATTGTATTTTCCGTGGGAACAGCCCCCCTCTCGTGTAATCACTTTTGAAGAAAATATGACCTGATTTAGAAAAAAACAATCTTTTTTTTTTTTTCAAGATTAACTTTTCAGATTCAATAAATTATTTGGAAGCCTTGCTTGAAACAAAATAAAAAAAGCAATAGTAAAAACCAAATAATTCGAGGCTTTTGTTATTAAAATGACAGGCAGTAAACTGAGTAATAAAAAAAAAAAACTGCGATAGAAGCTTTCATTTCAGTGGTTAATGCAATACATCGCATTGAGTATTTTTACAGCTAAAAAAAATATATACTCTTGCAAAAAAAGAAAATGTATGGGAAAATTGTATTTTTTTCACTTGAACTTCCTGTGGGCTGTATAAGGTTTTCAGTACAACAGTGTTTCCTTTAAAAAAAAAACCAAAAATTAGGTAAGCAATAAATGTTACAGGAAGTGATAATACATGATTGGACGCTCGGTGAAAAGATATTAAAAGCGTTAGACTCTATAGTAAATAGTATATCGTGCGCAGACACCATGAAAGTATAATGCGCGTCATCGATCATCAGGCTCATTAATTAAAGCATCAAAAAAACAATAGAAACATCTTTGTTATAGAAAAGCCAGCAGGCCACTTTTTCTATATTTTACCCCAATAATTTAGGTTTGCTCTAAACGAGACCAAAGGACTGACGTAGTTCCGCTTCCCTCACACTTTAAATCCAGACGATGCTAATTTTTTTCTGGACGAATTAAAACTAATTTTAGACAGTTTGTTTACCTTTTTTGGACAAATTCAAAAAAGAAAACTAGACAAAAGGAAAATCAGTTTTCAGATCAAGTTATATAGCTGTATAGGCTAATATATAAAAAGCGTCGTCTACAGCGACTGCAAATCTACTCTAGATGTAATAAAGAACCGTTACAACATTTTTAGATATATAATAGCTAGGTCACAAAAAAAAAGCGTCCGCGTATTTTCTATAACTCATTCAAGAATAAAGATTCTACCAACGTTGTTGATGAATTAGTTAATCCTCTTTTGTCGTTGGTATATTTTCTCCTACTCTTTGTTAGAGACAGATTATGTAGTCTTTGACTTGAAGGCCTTTTTTTTTTTAGAAGAAAACCGAAGCTTGACTCTACTGTCGTTTTTGATAAGGTTTTTCTTACGCGACAACATCCAATAGCTGAGTCGCGTATAGTTTTGATAAATTGGGACTGCCTTTTTCATTGCTTAAGTTTTGATCACAATTATTAGATCAAACTCTTTTCTTTTTTATTTAGACAAAATGAATTCAAACATTAAAGACGTAAATACAAAGTACTACTTGCTTTATTTGATGATTTAATTGTTTCTATACTAGCCCACTAAGCGAATTATATCCGTCAAAGCACCCATTTACAAAACTATCAAGCTACAGTTACGTTGGCCGATATTGTAAAAACATTATCACTCATACATACTGTTCTGCGAAGTTTCTTTTTTTTAAAAAAAAAAAGAACTTGAGGACAATGCTAGTTTTGACCTGTCCACATTCATCAACAAACCGTTCTTCATTGAAGTTTTCTTGTCTCTTGTCGATAAACAAATACGCGATGGTAAGAAAATTAACAGCAACAAGGCAACATTGCAAGACAGGACAGTTATGTATCGTAATATTATAATAAAACACAAAGACACTTATTATTGCAAGCACGCTGGTAGACGATCAGCTTCGTGCCGGAGTTGAAGAACCCTTGTCACTTGGCCTCCTGGTGGAAGGTACGCTCTCATTTTGCATCTCTTCCTTTTTTTTTTTTTTTTTTAAAAAAAAAGAACATGTTATCTAATACAGACATTTTTATAACCAAGTTATGATTGTACGCTTTTCCAAATGATGCTTTTAGTTGATGGTATTTATATGTCTATGGCAGTTAAGCGTTTTACATTGGTAAAAGTAAGAAACTACCTTGTAAACCTTCCGTCGGTCGTCGAAGCTTTTTGTTTCATTAAGGTATTGTTTAAAAGAAAAACTTCCCCCCCTCCCTGTCTACAGCAAAAGCGTACTGACATATTCTGTTTAGCGTGAACTTAACAATTTAGTTGTGAAGGTGAATGAAAAAAAGACTGCAGAACAAAAGAAAATCGGTAGAGAGCGTGTCCGTCTTTCCTTTGTGACCAAGGCAAAGTCTAAAGAGAACAAAAATATAAAAAAATAACTATTTAATAAAAATGTGCCAATTTTTTAAGCAAAGTGTGCCAATATAAAAAATATTTTTGTGCCACTAATTTTGGTTGAGTGTGTACAGCTTTTACTATATTCAAGATCTGCAGTGTGTAACTTTCAAAATGGGATTCTAAAAAAAAATTTTTTTTTAGTGTAAGTTCCCTTTACAGCCTGGGACCTCAAAAATGAAGCCAACAAGTTTTTTTTTTTTTAATTCTCCCTCTCAATGACTCTGCTTGGATTTAAACACGTGACTTGCAGCAGGAAGTGTGATAAATAATTGAGAAATGTCCTTTTTTTTTTCTTTTCTTCTTTACTTCAGCTGGCTCTGATAATAATGATGAATGGTATTTAAAAATCCCTTCTATCTATTTAAGGCTTTATGTTTAATCTTGTTTTATTTCATTTAGACAATAAAAGTAATTTTCAATTGGAACTTGATAATGCGTTTTTATCACAACAAAATGTGCATTTGAATAAAGAATTATGTCTTGCAAGATACACAATTAACGCCTTGAAAGGAATAACAACACAAAAAGAAGAAGCATTAAATGAAGCCAGACAGGAACTGGAGAAGGCATTACAACATATCCAATTATTAACAGTTACTTTAAAAAGCAAGCATAATTCAGTTGATTTTGATAATGAACTGTCTGATGACTTATCAGAGGAAGAAGAATTGTTAGTAGAGCGTCGTTCTGTTGATATCATGTCAAAATTACCTTTACGCCCTTATTTAATTCATAATGAAAATACAGTATTTTAACTTGGTTTTCAGACCTTTTCAAAAAACTTTCGGACCACCTCCTTTTAATTTCGGACCACCTCCTTTTAATTTCGGACCACCTCTATTTTAAATTCAGACGTTCACAAAAGGAATTTCAGATGATTCCAATTGTTTAATTGGACAAAGTCAATTTTATTTTCAGACATTCTCCTTACTAAATTTAGACGAACCCCCTTTTACAGTGAACGCAGCATCAAATTGCGGGTTTAGAAAAATTAAAGTGCGGCTTTTTCAATACTCAGTTTGCGGATTTCTCAAAAATCAAATCGCGGTTTTTTGTGAAATCAATTTGCAGTTTTTTGTGAAATTAAATTGCGGTAAAGCGAAAAGGATTTATATGATTATAAGGTTCTTTGTGTCTACACTTTTCGAATTGATTACATGAGTGTTGTATAAAAGCTTTCACATATTGAATAGGAACATTGCTGCATGCATCTGCAATTCTTGTCTTGAGATTTTCATCATCAGAAAACGTGCCCCTCTTGACCTTGTTCTTTACAACAGACCAAACTTGTTCAATTGGGTTTAGCTTGGGTAAATATGGGGGAAGATATATGCTTCTATAGCCTCTTAAAGTGATCAGTTTATCAATATCGTTATGTGTATGAATAGGTGCATTGTCCATAACAATAAAAAAGCCGTTCATAAGAGGGGTTTTATCCATTTCATTTAAGGTTCTTTGAATAAAATTTAAATAGTGACCGGTTGTGGTGCCTTTTGATCTTTTAACATTTGGTGTGTGCTTTATTTTTTCTTCCAACACCGTCAATTCTACGTTGTTTGGAGTTTTCTGCCACTCTAAGCTCAATGTCTACTACCCCCATTGCACTGATAGCACCCAATATGGTATGGGGAGTTGCTTTGGTAGATTTGGTTTCCACGATTGCCGGTGTACCAACTGTGGACCAGGCTGAACGTGGACGCATACTTATGTCAAATCCACTTTCATCCACAAAAACACAGTTAGAAAGATAGTCCATACCAGTTGATGCCCAGCGCTCTACTCACTCAAAGCGCTGTCGAAGTTTATCTTCAGAATTTCGTTCCTTGTCCGTTTTCGTAGAAAAAGTATGTACTCATGTTAGCTTTAGGATAGTAATAAAAAAAGAAGAGGGGAAAAAAAAAGTTACTACAAATGACAACTTTATTAAAATAATTATGGTTAGTTTTGTATTGAATAAAATAATAATAACAATAGATTTTACTTTTTGGTTCGTTTAAAATACGTTAATAACCCAAAGAGAAAAATTATCATGTGATTGGATAAAATATATAATGATTTTTTTTTCATCATTTCACTGCCGCACTTTGAATAATTATTTCCCGCACTTTCATTTGGATTACGTGTCCTTTTCTTTCTATAACTTTTATTTTCTTTTGGCTGGATCGCAGACACTCTCAGAAGTTCGGGCCAGATTTAAGAGAGTAAGAGTTAAGTTCGCAGTCGTGGTGCTTTGTTGTCTTGTGGCTGATCGCAGGAGCTCTCTCTACTGGATTGCCCGAGTCAGAGGCAGGACAATGTTGGATTGACGCTTTGGGATCTGGGGTGCTTTTCTTACCTTTTGCCTGGATCGCAGACACTCTCAGAAGTTCGGGCCAGGTTTTTGGTTGGGAATGCAGTAGTTTCAATACTTCTAGTGCTTCAATCAACTGATGGCTGGATTGCAGACGCTCTTAGAAGTTCGGACCAGAGATCTTTTGATGACGATTGTGTGCTTGTTGGGATCTGGGGGCTGGGAATATACTGTCTTCACCTTCTCGTGGTTATTCCTGTCAGTAGAGGTTCTAGACCTTGAAGCTGAGAAAGACATCTTTTTATAAAGCCAGTCTAGACTAGATGGTTCATTTTGTTTCTTTTATTTTGCTTGAAAATTCTATCATTACATGCTTTTTAGAAACTAACAAATAATAAATATTTAGGGATTATCTGTGTTTGGAGTTAGCTGAGTCGTCGACTCGAGTCGCTAGCCTATAGCGAATTTGAAAATGGATAACAATTATAGCGGGCCTGAAAATAGATAATGATAACGGACTCTTATAAACAAATCAATAATAAAGCAAACCAAATCTTAATGAAATAAATTCCTAATCTGTCATTTTCCTTCTTCTTTCTCTTCAATTACTATTATTTAATCGGAATGAATAGAAATAGTAAAGTTTTAAAATCATCTAAGTTTCTTGAGATATTTGAAAAGGGACGTTAATCAAAAGTTTTCATATCATAGATCACAATAATCGTGCACGTATGATAGCCTCAGGCAACAATAGTGGTTTTTTCAATGATCAGAATAATTATGCTGCACTACCTTTGGTGTCTTCTCAGCACATGTGTTGAAGCAGCTGCTCAAGACACTGTCGAGAAGGCGAAAAAAGATAGACCAAAGAATACTACAAAATCCTATAAAGCGAAAAAAAAAGAAAATTCATACATTGGTGTAAACTGCTGGACATTTCTATATTTTTGTTAAAATAGTAAATAAAAGCCGTTGGTTTTTTTTTAAAAAAAAGACACATCTTCCTTTCAATTGATTTACAAGTGGACTTCTGATAGCCAAAATTGTGAGATCATTGAGTTGGTGTGTTCTTTATACATCTATGATAAAATAGTAAACGAATTTGATTATTGCGAATTTTATAATAATAAACTTAAATTACCATAAACTAGTTGACCTTGCAACGCGGAAAAAAAGAACGCTCATGTGTATTAAAAAGTTCAATAATAAAAGCATTTTTATTTGTACTGCACTATATGATATTGTGATGGTATACACTGAGAGACTTGAACAGCAAATAAGTCCATTTAATATTGTAACTTCAAGAACAACTTTAATAAGAAATTGGTCTGTGCTTAGATTTGATACAAATTCGTTACCTCAGTTACGCGTTTTTCTTTTTCAATTCTTACTTAATCGTTGTCCTTTACAGCGTTCACTTCTCAAGTCTAAGTTCCAACCCTTTCCAGTCAATCTGAAGTCAATCAGACTAACACACAGCTGTCTTGCTATATACTATCAATACGAAATACTTATCTCTACATCCTATAAATACACTACTTCTCATTCACCTGAAATGTCAGACAGAGTCTTGTATTACGACGGTAAGCAAAATCGAATGTAGCTAAACAAAATAAACCAAATGATAACTAATTCTTCTTTCTTGCGGCGTTAGAGATTGCATCTTCTTTAATAAATATTGCAAAAGATGTCAACACAGTTGCTTACGAAGATTTCTTGATCGACATGAAGACCTTTATCATTGACAAATACAACAATCAGAATCTTAATGAGTTTAGAGGTTCCTGGAAGACCAAGTTCAGAAAAATTGCAGACGACTTAAAGTATGTTGTTGAAAAAGACGACAGCAGCAATATTTGGGGTAGTATCGTAGCAGAAATTAAAGAAAAGCGAAAAAGAGAGCAACACAAGCATCGATCAGAATCCGCAACTTCTTCTGTCTCCTCGAATCGAGTTTTGACCTCAGCTGAAAAAGCGCTCGTCATTGAGTTTTATAATAAAATAGAAGAAAAAGATAAGGGCACCCTATCAACAGGGAAGAAAATCAGCGAATGCATGCTAAGTTTAGCAAACGATTCTATATTCGAGCACCCAGTGCACTCGTACATTTTTGACACTTCAGACCCAATTTGGAATATCTATTTCACCAAAGAAGAGCTTAAAGAGGCGAAGAATTACAATACCAAATTACGAGTGGATATTCCAGAAGAAATGCAAGCATACCTGTCATCATTTGAAAATAAAGAATTTAAAACAACGAGCGATTACTATGACCATGCCTTGGAGCGCAAATTTCCTCTTGGTAAATATTTCAACGAAAGATGGGTACAGGAGAGTATTGTATCAGCGTGTGAGCTTTTTTATTATCACCAAAACCATCTAAAAACGAAGGAATACTTGGAAGGAAACATGCTGCACGAAGTATGGGAGTTTGTCTACAAGTTGTTCAAAGATCGTGAAATTACTATTAAACTTGGAGAGCCTTGTAGTATCGCAACTAGCATGGAAAAAAATAAAAAAAGATGTTTGGAGGCAATTACGCCTAGAGAAAGAAAAGCCATGGGCTCGAAAACAGATATCATATTCACCGCGGACAATACCGAACTTGGGGCATGTGAAGCTGGAAAAGCAGATATATCTAAAATTGACGATAAATATCTGAATGACGGATTCAAAAAATTGCCGAAAACATTAAGAGACATGCTGATTTCTCAAATTCTTGTAAATCCTGATAAAACTAATAGTCTTTGTACAGTTGGCTATCTGATGATAGGTAAGCTACATTATTTAATGTTAAACCACTTTATAAGACAAAAAAAAAGTTAGCTAAAATGATAGTTTACTGTTAGGACTTCACATGGAGCTTCTTGTTGTGGACATGCCCTTCGGGAATTTAATTTCGAGAGTTGTAAGATCCTCTCGTTTAATATACCCTGTAAAGATAAAAAACTTTGCAGTGGATTTTATCCCTTTACTTGAGCTTGCATACTCCGGCAAACAAATTATGCAAAATAACATAAACGTACTTGATGACAGGAAGAGAAGAATGTTGATTGATGATGACAGTGATAGCAATGACGATTTGGCCGGTGAAATCCCTCTCTCCCTTGTTTAAATATTATATTTATTATATAAAGTTACAATATTTTATGAATTATTTTATTGATATCCTTTTCCTTTACATTAATAGTTTTACTTAACATTGTCTTATAAATTATTTCATGCGAAAAAAAGGGGGGATTTCAGGCATTTCTGGCTGTATATTTGTTCCTTGTAGGCCACACTCTTTGATTACTCAAAGATTTTTATCTTCAAAACATACTCAGATGTTGGCTTCTTTCCAGAGGAGCAAGTGTCTTTCTTATTAAGTCGGATTTCTTGAGTTTTTGCTCAAAATTTTTACAAAAAAAGTATGTATAGACCCAATACTTACTAATAAGCATTATTCTTTGTTTTTTTTTTTATTTCGGTTGATCGATCTGTCTCTTTTTGAGCTATTAAAGGCAAAAGGAAACAATAATTAAGAACACTATATGTATTAGAAAGTACTCCGTGTGCAACTCATTCTTTTATTTTTCTAAAAATGATATTTCTACTAAATGTAAAAAAAAAATAAACATTGAGGAAAGTATCAAACAAAAGCTGTTCGAGGCACGCTATAAAACGTCTTGTCTCAAGTTAAAGAATTAGCAAATGAACATGAACAATCAATAAAGAAGCATGATCCAATGATGATACTGAAAAATCCACTTCAGAAGATTATGTCGAAGATGATATGTGCTGTGTTATTGATCCAAACTTCAAGGTATTAGTATTTGTAATACGTGAATTGTTATGTAAAATAGAGACGCCGACGTAGAAGCAGTTACAAGAAACGTTAAAAATTGCCAGTTGAAGTATTCGATCGTACTGAGAATTTCCAGTAACATTTTCAAAAAGACTCAATATATTCCAACAAGTTTACGTTATCGACCCTGTTGGGGTTAAACTGGTTGGGCAAGAAGAAGTTGAAAAACGTAGCCGTGGTCCAACTATTGAAAGGAAAGTGTTCCTAACAAGCTTGGACAAAAAAATAGTTGATCTATAAGACGATACTAACGCAGAAGAAAACAAAATCTATATATTAAAGAAGGGTGTAACTGACGTCTATTATCAAAGAAAAACGAAACATTGGAAGGATGGTCATTTGGAACACAATAAGATCATCTTTATTCAAAAAAGCCAATCAGAAAAAACTTCGCTAATTTACAATTTAGTTACTTACCCTACAACTAGTGGCCTGGTTGCTGAAATGCTAATGAGGTTCACGTTCAAGGGCAGGAAAACAACAAAGATCTATTCTATGCTTTTTTTTCCCCTCTTCTTTTTTTATTACTATCCTAAAGCTAACATGAGTACATACTTTTTCTACGAAAACGGACAAGGAACGAAATTCTGAAGATAAACTTCGACAGCGCTTTGAGTGAGTAGAGCGCTGGGCATCAACTGGTATGGACTATCTTTCTAACTGTGTTTTTGTGGATGAAAGTGGATTTGACATAAGTATGCGTCCACGTTCAGCCTGGTCCACAGTTGGTACACCGGCAATCGTGGAAACCAAATCTACCAAAGCAACTCCCCATACCATATTGGGTGCTATCAGTGCAATGGGGGTAGTAGACATTGAGCTTAGAGTGGCAGAAAACTCCAAACAACGTAGAATTGACGGTGTTGGAAGAAAAAATAAAGCACACACCAAATGTTAAAAGATCAAAAGGCACCACAACCGGTCACTATTTAAATTTTATT